>OMLB01028476.1:3958-17978 GCA_900302555.1 Myripristis jacobus | reverse complement strand
TGTGTGTGTGTGTGTGTGTGTGTGTGTGTGTGTGTGTGTGTGTGTGTGTGTGTGTGTGTGTGTGTGTGTGTGTTTTGGAGGGGGGGTTGCTTGCTTACCAGTGTAGGCAAAAAAAGAACAGAGCTATGTCTCTCTCTTGACCAGTTATATCAATATGTGACCAGGGAAGCAGTGGCCGCTCTGCACTGTACTTCTCTAAACAAGTTTGGTTCAACTCGCCAAATTGCAGCCATTCATATTTCATTACGTGGTAGCTACTAAAGTCAGGGTTCACTTTATGTACCAGTCCATTTAAACAAACAGCTTCTTCCACCAGACACTGAGTCACATAAAACCTCCCACGCCATACTTCCGCTTTTTTCCCATGTGACCTGAATGTAGCATAATGGCAGATGCCTGCTATGGCTGCTCGATTATGGCCAAAACACACACAATCACAACTATTTTGGTCAGTTTTGAGATCACAGTTATTTAACATGATTACTCATTGACTTTGGAAACATCATGAATTGATAGGACTTTGAAAGTGCAAGTGCACTGCTGCAAAGGAAAGGGGTGTGCTTGATTTACAACACGAGATAAAACAAGAGCATCATTGCGAAACGGAATATGGCACAATAATTGTTTTGTCTCAGTTATTTGTTTCATAATCACCGAAAGCCAAATCTGGAATTGAAAATAAAATTTGATTAATTGCCCAGCCCTAATGTCTATTAAGATTTTGGCATGCCAGTGTCTACAGCTTACTGAGAGTGATGTGTTTGCCTGATACGCGTTCAAACTGATAACACTGCTGACCTTAACTTTGGTATGCATGCAGGCGTCTGCTTCCGAAATGCAGCCCATGAAAACAGTCAAAAGCAGTTAGACTGAAAACACACACACAGAAAACACACACTTCAGCCATCCAACAGCTTATGTTTCACATCTGAGATGAAGCTGTGATTGGCTGGTTGCTTCACCTCGACCCGACAGGAGAGACAAACAGAGCACAGTCCTGTTTCCCAGCTGCCAACAGCAACTCAAATCAAACACGGTCAGCGCGGAGACGCAGCACAGCCAAACTGTAGCCCACTCGTCTTCATGAAGAGCCTTCAGTGAAGCTAATTGCTTAGTCAGACACAGTATGAATAGAACACAAGGACCAGAAATGAGTTCAACAAAGCACATGTCTCCGGATGTGCACAGAAAACTGTGTTTGCTGGTAATTCCTGTTTTCACTGCACACTCTGCACACCAGCCGATTGATAATCTAGCTACATGACAGCCATAGCTCACATGCATTCTTATCCATATTACCAGTATTTGTTGCTATATGCCAGTGCAATACAGCCACCAAGTCTGGTCTGTTCACTCGGGCTGGGCAAGTAATCAAAAATGAATCAAAACCGACATCCCTAACCTCTAACTTACATAATCTTTCCTATGTCGGTAATTTCGATTTTTAAAAAAATGCTGTATACTTTCCCCATTGTGTGCGTTCATGTAATGTCCCCTTAAAAACGTACAACCGCATCTGTGGTCATGACTCCACCTCGTCCAGTCACAACATAAATGCAACACAGAGACCGTGATACTGATTTGTGGTCATATCGCCCAGCCCTGATGTTAACTCCTTCCCTGTTTGGAGAGCGGGAGCTTCACTGTGATTGTGCGGCTCCAAAACGAGTGAAGTAGATGCAGACCGGAAAACAACACGATTTTGAGCAGCGATACAATGCTGAAAAATTGTTTTGAAGGATTCACGGCAACACACATTTATTTTGGTTTCATTTTCATGGCTGTTTTTAAGACCCCTAGCTTTCAAAATGGCATAGCTATTTTCTGCTGTAGCGCTGCCACTGTACAGTACAGGTGTACTTTATTCAACCTGCTACGGCAGAAAAAAGCTCCACCATTTTGAAAACCAGCGGGCAGAAGAGTGCTGAAAATGAAACCAAAGCTCAAAATGATGTTTGTCCATGCACAAACTTGGTGGATGTATTGCACTCACTTATGGCGCTTTTCCACTAGTACCTACTCGGCTCGCCACGTGACCATGGTACCGGTTTGCTTGCCATTTTCCAACTTTGTCAACTTCAGCGATGATCAATGCGCACAGTCCCTGTTGCCGTTTTATTTTAAAAATGCCGGGTTTGGTTTTCGTGCAGGAGTCGCTCTCATGTGTCATCACTCCCTGTCTGATCAGTGGCCTGCACAGCATTTACGTCACATTTTCGGCTCGACTCAGCTCGCTTGGAACCCCAGCCGAGTAGGTACTAAAATAGTACCTGGTACCAGGTACTACCAGATAATGGAAAAGCTTACAAACCGAGTAGAGTCGAGCCAAGTCGAGCCGAGTTGAGCCGAGTAGGTACTAGTGGAAAAGCGCCAATAGAGCGTAATGCAACTCACCTGTGATGTCACAAATAACAACCACTAAATATTCAAGATAAAACACTAAAAGCATCACGTCCAAGTCCAACCCATGCACTCAATATACAGGGTGTCCATAAAGTCTCTTTACAATTTAATAAATTTATTACAAATGCAAATGAATAGACGCATCTCTGGAAATTATTACAAAATAAGAAGTAGATATTGAAGGGTTTTTTTTGCCTCATTTAATACACCTCTATATGGGGAACATTAGTTGCACGAAGCAGATCAAGACGGTACTCAATTTCTTGCCTCATCATTGGTGGCAATGGCATCAGTGATCTTTTGCTTCAGGTCGTTGATGTCCAATGTGATTAAAAAGTTTGATAACCACTGAGTACATAGAACAAATCTGATTAACATATCTCATCAATTGCTTTTATAATAGATTTTTTTTTTTTTTTTTTAAATTGTAAAGAGACTTTGTGGACACCCTGTACCTCTAAGTGCCTACTGTTTAGAACGGGATGCAACGGGGGAGCTACTTACACGAGTGAGTGAGCTGAGAGAACAAGTGGGAGGAGTAGAAGCACAATAACGATGCAGAATGGTAATTACTGGCAATGCAGCAATGCAGAATGTGTAAGCTATGGTTAGAAAAGTGCATGGGGCAGGGGAAGAGCTATGAGGCGATGTATGAGCTGGGAAAAAATATATGTTTTTCGCAAAGTATTCCAGTCTCTTACAAAAATCTGGAATACATTTGGTGAATGATGTAGCAAAGTGTATATGGTACCATTTACAGTCAGGCATTTTGTCTCAAATTTTGAGATAGCCTATTCCTGTACAGAAGTAATACAGAAGAGATTTAGCATTTTATAAGGAATAAACAACATTCATGTTGGCTAGAAGATGAAACCAGTAAATTTTGTTGACTCTATGACCTTCCGTCAGCAGGCCCAAAGGGAAATCTGCATTTGAAATAACACGCTTGTAACATCATCAAAATGTTGTGATGTTGCCTTGGTTAAAATTTTTGGAAGTAGCTGAAAAATGATCAGTGGCAGCACATGAAGATGTGTAGCATTTAAGTTTCTCAGTATTATTATTTTTTTAATTTTCTGATTTCCTAGGAAAATGTATATGTGTAGCTGCACTGTTTTATACAGTTTTCATTGTTTATAATTACAGGATTAAATAGAATTTTACTTGAAATGGAATGATGACCTCCACAATCGAAAACCCTCTCTGCAAACTGTTGTATTGTTACACCTTCAACTCTGGACTGCTGTGCCTGGTCGCCTAATAAACATACAGAGCAGCGCCAGGTTTCCTCCAATTGCAATTCATCATCTGCTCGTCTGTCACCATGACAACCAAGCTCACTAAGTCTATCTGAGAACATCACAGGTGTGACACAGTAATCTCCTAAGTTGACCTCTGACCTCTGCTGCACCATATTATTCAGAGCATCAGCGTGTCCCTGCTTACCAGCAAACATACAGTAACAGTCCCTTCAGTTAATCCCCCTTATGTACTAATAGAAGCAAGTGGAAAAAAAGATAGGAAATTCAAATACCCTGGACTCTTTGTGCCATGATGGGCCTGAATTTGGACCACGTGATTAGGACTGGAGAAGGAATTGGAAAGGTTTGGTTTTTGTTGTTATTCTTCATGTTTGCCACTGCACACGATGCAACCGTCTGATGAACACGGACAAAAGCAACAGAGTAAAGTGTGATGGCATTTTAGAAAAAGAAGGGGAAGAACCTGCTGTGTGCATAAAATGTCAAGCAGACATTACCTTTGAGGGGGGGAATACAGCAAATATGTGTAAACATCTCCCGGTGCATGGAGTGAATTTAAAATAGTTTGATTTCAAAATGCTTTCACTCTGAAAATGTGATGTATTTTCACACCAAAAAATTTCAAACAAAAAAACAAATGACTGAATTTTCTTCAACATGGAAGTCATCAGCCTAGAAGGACAGTCATTTTCGGGTTGCCCAAGCACGCTCCAACTGTCATTCCAGTAGTTCCAACAGCATTTTAAGGCCACATTTTCTCACTCCTGTTGCAAGAGTTGGCTTGGTACAGAACAAGTAAAGAAAATCTAGGATAAAGAGGTACATGCTGGAATTTAGGGCCCGCAGTGCAATTGTTTGGCTTCAGAACATTTGTACTGACATGAGATGTTATGGTCATGTTTTGTTTTTTGTAGACTGAAGACAAGCTGCACCAACAACAACAGTTAATTCCAGGTAGAGAACTTGCGGTTCATTTGAACTGCAGAGGCTTGTGAGACCAGCAATTATTCAGCATTATTTTGATCTGAGGTCAAAATAATGTGGTTATTCATCCATAACTGTAACATTCAAATGTATACAGATAAGCACGAACATCTGAAAAATTGTTTGATATGTTTATTGTTTAGCTAACGCTGTTGATGAGTCAAACTCTATACAAGAACATCATCTCAACACCAGTTGGGCTAACTGCTAGTTTAAGGTACAGAAGGTTTGCTTTTCTCAAATGGAAATTTGAAAAATCAAACCCTTTCCCCACTCTTTACCATGACCCAACACCCCCAAACTCTTTCTCTTAAAGTGAAATTACATCTCAGTTTTTACTAGTATTTTTTTTTTTTTTGGCTCTCATTTGCTCCACACTATTGAACTTCTATTCATGTCACAGGAAGTTTTCCACCCATAAGTTCAGTCTCTCTCCACGCAGCCCAACTGCACTACGCTGCCAAATACACATCACCAGTGCTTCATCTGATATGTTGAAACACATGATAATGACACTTTTTCCTCTCCTATTTTTGGGTTAAGTATTCCTTTAAAGAGGCTGGCAAACCAAGGTCTTCAGTCCATCCCCCGCTTTCTCTGCTCGCTGAACACAAATGAGAACAAGAACAACATGTTGTTGGGCACCACAGCAGCACATAAGGAGCCATCTGGGCATATGAGCCAGAGCTCTGCTAGGTATTTAAAAAGCTCTTTGAACCTATCTGTGGCCGGGTCTAGTCACAGTTACAGCACTGGATGCCCTGCGCAAGGCACATCGTATACACACATACATGTGGGAACAGATGGATGGAGACAGGCACATGAAGAGGCAGCCCTCAGATCCTGCAGCTGCACATGATGTGAATTAAAAAAGGGATCATATCCTTGGCTACAGGCCAGGCAGGACAGCCAGATGTTGCATGCTCTTAAAACACCATTTTGAAGTGAAGGCTTAATATCCCAACTGCTCATAAAACTAACTGTTGTATGAAATAATAAGTGAGCAGTTTTGATGAAATCTTTATGCAGATTAACAAGGCAAAATCTGCTTCACCCATTTGTGTGTATGGCGTCATTTAACAGACTAGCTAAAAGAGTGTAGCTGAATAATAAATTAAAATCATAATCCACCACCTTTCTGGCTTCCTGATGTTCACAGCGAACGGCTTGAAG
This sequence comes from Myripristis jacobus, assembly GCA_900302555.1. Lineage (NCBI taxonomy): Eukaryota > Metazoa > Chordata > Actinopteri > Holocentriformes > Holocentridae > Myripristis > Myripristis jacobus. The sequence continues at coordinate 12,156 of OMLB01028476.1, read as the reverse complement.
TGTGGGGGTCAGATGTAGTGTGCTGTTTAATAATGTGTGCATGTGCTTAAAGGGATAGTTCGCCCATTTGGAAAACTCTGATATGGTTATTTTCAAGAATATTAGTTGGGGGAAGTGCACCTCAATGGCAGGAGGCTAACAGTTAGCAGTTGGAGCATCCAGCCAGTATCAGGCACTCAGTAACAATGAGAGGAAGATAGCACCACTACTGTCCTACATAACAGCTAGGAGGGAACTGAAGTAATATCAGATTGTTTCAGAGTGGGTGAACTATCCCTTTAATGGGATAATACCATACCAGTGAAAGTACACTGGCAGCAAAGCCGCACACACAGCAGTGAAGTGGACTTCACCGAGTCAAACTGGGTAAAGAAGGCTGTGTGTCCATCAGTTTGGGAGAGAAACACAATTTGATTTGAAGGGATAAGTGGACGAGAGCAGATGTTTAAAGATTTGTGAAGGTTTTATAGTTTGAAATTTTAGTGCAGGATGATGTCACTATTTAAGATGCTCCGTGTCACAGCAAGTAGAGGTCATGTGGGGTCATTTCATTGGGATTGTGGGCCTGAATCAAGATAACATGCTTTGAATTGATTTATTCTCGATTCTAAACATACCAAACTCACACAGGGGAAATACTACAAAGTACAAGTTGCTGCACAGATGCCACTCCTGTTCACCAGGCGCCGGCCTCAACACAGCACAGCAGTATGGCTGACACAGACACAGTTATTTCCTGCTGTGCCAAATCTAAACTCCAAAGTCTGTGAAAATTTTGCCTTCTGCAAGAGAATCAGCAACACAAGCAAACGTTTGTGTAGTGTTTAGGATTTGTAAAACAGAAATAGAGTAGAAAGACAACAAATCCATCCAGGCATGTTTTAAGGCGCTGAATCTCAGTGAAATGTCTATTTCTGCTTCTGTGGCTGCAGCTAAGGCTCCTGCTGTTCTGTTCACGTTTTTAAACAAACCCTCAGAAACACCACAAGAACAAAAAGTTATCGTGACATTGATTTCTAGGTACCTGCTACCTGGCTACCACTTCTTTACTGAAAAGTGAACTTCCAAAATGTATATAGACAGTAATCAAGAAGTGAAGAGATCACTCTGTGAAGCTGACCAAGTTGTCAGATGTTATTTTACATTTCAAAAGAGAGAAATTTTTATTTAATCATTGCACATGGTCAATGGTAAGGTTCACTAAGGCCACTCAGCAAAAAATGTCAATTAGTGGAACTGTGGTTTCTAAAAATCTAACTGAATCATCTGTCTGTTAAGGTGCTCATTTGCATAGGAGTTCAGGCTCACCCTGGATGATGGCACAAGGAATAGACACACTGCATTATTGATAAATATCTTCCCATTTGGGCTGCACCAGATCATATCGTTCATGATAAAGCAGCATGTTGACCCGTCCACACAGCCTGCAGCGTCTCTCACCACAACATTAAAACACAACAGGAATCAGTTTAGTGTTTTTCACACCATTCAGGTAGACTAAAGGCAACCCAAACATAATGAAACCGATTCGTGCCATTAGTTTCACATCAACCCCAAGGTAAAGTAAGGTAAAAGCAAGCAGAGTAAAAACACAAAATCAGGGTGGAGGATTCACTAGATTTAAGATGGTGAAATTAGAAATATAAGAAATAGGCTAATGTATTTCTTCAGTGTGTCACTTTGTGGGAAACAATGCAGTTATTATCACTTTTTTATTTTATAGTCCATAAAGTCCATAAACAAGTCAACATATTGAATGCAGAAAGTGTAACATCAAGCTGGTCCTCATTTGTTTCCACATAAGCTCTTGCTCGTCTGCTGCCACAGTTTCCCGGCAGTGTCAGCCCCGGCCCTCGTCATGATTTCTCATGGGAATCCCTTCATGGGATGGGAGGACAACACTCTGCCCCTCTGGAAAAAAAGGCCTCCCTTCTTCCCATCTTGTTTTGACAGATGGCACAGGCAACAAGAAGCCATCTTAAAAAGATGCCATTTCACATTTCAACTGTGCTGAGGCAGATCAGCATCTTTATCCAACAATCCCACAGTGGTAAAACAGATGTAAAGCATACAGTCCATGAAGGCCAGGCACACTGTGATGTTTCTTGTGCCTCTGCAATGGAGCTTGACAGCAGAACATTTTTTCAATAATCCAAAACAAGTGTAAATTTCAGGTTTTGGTATCAGTGACCCATAATGAAGGAGCCAGGGCTTCTTATCAGATTAATCATTTTGCACCTTTATTCAACAAATTACACCAAGAGAAATCTGGTACTGAACATGCACAGAGACTAACTTCTCCACCCATGTAGCCTCAATAGACCAGCATGCAGTGCAAACATCAGACGAGACGTGTTTTTTGTGTTTTTTTAATCTACTGTTTGGAGTTTTTATTTATTTCTTTATTTACTTTCTCTCTTTTCACACCTTACTCCTATTACTAAATTATTTTGCTATTTTGAGTTTCTATCCATTTATTTGTCTTAATCCTATGAAGGGTGTAAAGGACCATAAGTAAATAAATAAATACAAATATAATTATAAAACTGAATGCTTAAATAAGTGAATACATAACTAATTATGAAATTAAATGCATAATTGTCATGACAAATAAATGTAACTATAAATTTAATATATAATTACATTCGTGTATATATTTTTTTTAATTTATAGGTTAACACAATTGTATTTCCTTTGTGTAAACTGAAGCAAAATAAATATTGTGTGAACCTCATCCATCAAAAGTCCAGGGACGGACTCTGCCCTGTGATTGGTGGTTTAAACTGAATTTGCTGCTTTTGCCTAATTCAAGATGGCAGCACCCGCAGCATTTTGCATGCTAAAATGGCAGATATGTTAACTGTAGCTGAACAGATGGAGGCAAATGCCAATTCCTATTTATATTATTCATTATTTATGTATTTATTTATTTAGTTTTGGCTTCTTCCACCCGCCATATGATCCTGCCTCTGGTGTTTCCTCATTGCAAATTAATGAGATTCATGATAGCGCTTTCTCAGTTCCTGTTTTTATTGAGCGTTGTTTTTTTGTGTGTGTTTTATTAATTACAAGGTCGTTTATTGCTAGCAGTAGTAGTAGTAGCCTGGTAATTTTGTGGGTGTTTGTGTATGTGGGGTTCCATTTGTTTGTATGAAAAGTGCAATACAAATAAACGTCTTGATTGATTGATAGATTGATAGATTCACAGACTAGTTGGCTTTCTAACTGTATTCACTGAAGCAACACATTCCTTCTCCTTCTCTGGAGGGTTCAAAATGCATTCTGGGAAACAGTTTTATTAAACTGAGGTTGTGGGCAGGATGCACCCACAAGTGCTACAACTAAAGGAGTCTTTACATAAACCCTTGCCCAAACATTAAAGGGATAGTTCACCCATTCTGAAAAATTTGATATTATTTCACTTCCCCTCCCAGTTGTCATGTAGGACAGTAGTGGTGCTATCTTCCTGTCATTGTTACTGAGTGCTGGATACTGGCTGGATGCTCCAACTGCTAACAGTTAGCCTCCTGCCATTGAGGTGGACTTCCCCCCGGCTAACATTCTGAAAAATAACCACCAAAATAACCACCATCATTCAAGTTATTAAATAAATGTTTATTTAATAACATTTTTTTAATGTTTTTTTACAGTCTGCAATAGCATAAAAAATGTTGTTGTTTTTTTTTATTTTTCATAATGGGTGAACTTTTCCTTTAACACTAAACTTAACCATGTTGAACTCTGCTATGATTTATTATAGTGTGGACCAGGAAGAATGAAGAAATGTGGGCTCAAATTATCTCCTGGAACGCAGCGAGTATCACAGACAGATGACAGGGGAGGGAGTCTGACAGGGAACTACTCCTTTAACTGGAACGGTTTTAAGTGCATGCCCTCAATCAATCAGATTTTAATGAGCTTCCACTTAGGCTTATTGTTTAGTGTACTCTATGTGGGCAAACCCACAAGCATTATTAGGCCACTATCTTTTCATAACACTCAGTTGCATATCAGGGAAGCAGATGATGAATGGAATCCCTTCTCAAGAGTGAAATCTGATAATCCCCAAAGGAAACAATTAGGCCTACCATCCATTGATTTGCGCCATATGGGAGGCTCTAAATCACAGAACAGGAACCAGGAATGAGGAGGTCACATAACAGGAAGGCCAACTTCCTCAACAAAAGCAAAACAGAGACCACGAGTTTTAATTGAAACTCCCTCACTGCAGATCCCTTTGCAAAAGTATTTGGCATCAAACCGAACACTACGGCCTTGATTACATTAGAGAAAGAATCTCACCCATATTTACTTTTTTTTACTTCCTAACTGAAATGAAATCCAGACAGCAGATATGAAACGGTGTTAATTCCATCAAGACGAGGAAAATGTTAGTCGACGACCTTTATTTCCATGACGAAGATGAGACGAGACAAGCTAAAAACAGATCATAGATAATGGCAACTATAATGACATATATGTTTGGCTTTTGTTGACAAAACAAGATGGGGCAAAAATGTTATTAGTTGACTGTCCGACTCAAAATACAACCTTGCAGTGTGCTGCCCTGTCACTGGTTGAAGTTCAGTGTGCTGCCCTGTCATTGGTTGAATTGGTTGAATGTGGGCGGAGCCACAGCCACACAGCCAAACAGAGCTCACTGTGATTCAAACAATCAAATCAAGAAAACAAGAACCGATCTACAGTTTCTTACTGAAGTGCATCTAAAATCACCTGTGTGCTTGAAAAGTCACCGTGTTGATTTCACTTTAAAAATCACAAAAATGCTTTTGACTTAAACTAACAGTAACTCAGATGACTAAAATGTGACCAAAACTAATATGCATTTTAGTCAAGAGACTAAATCAAAATCAGCTGCCAAAGTGAACACTGGAATATGAGCGCCTGTCAGTGCATTCTGGGATAGGACACATTCCACCATCAGTCCTAAAAAGGAATAAGTGGGAAGAGAAAATGAATGAATGAATGAATGGATATGGTTTTATTGTATGGAAAATGACATTGAAGCAGTGAAGTGAGATGCCAGTGTGCCCATCGAGCTTCACGGCAGCCGCCGTTCCTCAGAGATCATCGATGGTGGACAGAAAAATGAAATAATGGCTATACATGCTATATGCTATATTTTATACTACAAAAAATAACTGATAATAAATGCTGCATTTGTTTTAGCAGATATTGCGATTAATGATTGCAGTGGGAGTGATCATTTTTGCATCATAATTTCGATTTTAACTGAGAAAAATATTAAAATGATACTGATAGTGTGATTTTTGCTGGAGTCTACATGTAAAAAAAAAAAATGTTTTGTCTTACATCTGGAGAATAAGATTTTTAGGGCTGGGGCATCTCTGCAGCAAAACAACACTTCATTATAATGATATTTTGTCGCACTATATCTTTATTAAAAAATTGCAGCTCCTGTGATTTGGATATTGCACTTGGTCATATTGCAATTTTGATGTTTAATTGTTCAGGCCTGCAACACAGAAAATAAAATCTGACACACACACACACACACACACACACAAAGGGTAAGAGTGACAACATAAAAGAGACAAAAGTAATAAAATCAGTGAAGGGGAAACATGAAAAGGCCACTGAGGAAGGCTGAGCTCTCCCCGGCTTAGCAGCCACCATGACAAACACACAGGCTGAGAGTTTCGGTGATCCACGGCCGACAACAAAAGCCAGATGAGTGAAGATAACATGGTATCTTCATCTCCTCGCCTCCTCAGGCATGGTAAACTGGGAAATAAGGCAGGAGTCCAGCTGAGGACACCCCACATGGACCGGGCACCGACACACACAAACTCATTACTGCACTCCTTAACAAGCAAACCAGTGCAGCTCATTAGCACACCGGGCACAACAGGCATGGGCACCAACACACACACACACACACACACACACACACTTTCCAACCCCATCGAACAGACAAAACTTTGTAAAATAGGATTAATGTTCAATTGAGAATCAATTGTTCCAGACTGACGGCGACAGCTTTTGTGACCTGATGTTGCTGTTTTAGTGAGCAATAATGGCTAAAAGTAAAGTTCGACCACTTACAAATAAATACATAAATAATATTTTAAGTGTTGCATGTTGATATTAACATGCACATAAATACATTTTTTCTCATCTTTCTTTCATTCAGTACATCAGCGTTGCCAAAGGATGAGGTTGTTTTTAATTCTGTACCTGCCAGTATTTCTAATCTGGCTGAAAATAAACTATAAACACAAGGGAACTGTTTTTTTATCTCTCTCTCTCTCTCTCTCTTCTTGTGACTAGTTTACAGCAGGGCATTTCTCATGTACACCAAATCCACAAACTATGCAGCTGGAAAGCGCTAGAAACTTAATTTGACGTCACGTTTAGTGTGAATTTCGAAGGCAGCCGACAACTTGTGGAACCGGGCCAAAAGTGCCAAAGTTTCCTCTCAAGAGTTGGAGACGCTGGGAGGCATCTCTGCGTTGCTCCTGTGAAATATCTCAGCGGCCAGATTGATTCTGAGGAATGATGCATCTCACCACTTCCTAAGAGAATTTTAAAAATAAATCTACCTGGCCCTAGGGAGGACTTACAATTATCTAAACGTAAAACAAGGTGATGTATTTGTTGCCAGCTGGCACAAAGGAGAAGGGCATGTTTGTCGCCTTGTGTTTCTCAGATGGTGATAAAAAAAAACAACTTTTTGCCACGTCACCAACAGTGAGGAATCACCAGACTTCAAAATACCTCCAAATGTGCATAAACATACCTCAATGACTTTATCTCCTGTGTTTATGTGTAGAAATAATCTCCTGCTTATTATCCATGAACTTAGCTCCCTGACTGTTTTTATTTATTTTTTTGGCAATTTTTCAACCGAGAAAAGCTTTTTTTCTGTCGATTTCACCCAAACAAACAAAGCTGTCCCCTGCAGCTACCTGAGTACATTAGTATTTGCTTAGATTGCCATCCATGTGTTATCATCACATCAGTGTTTCTTGTGTGTGTGTGTGTTTTCCAGCCCTGCTCTGCTGAGTCTCTCACCTACAGCACAGCTCAATTCGGGTGTGTAAGAAATCTTTGTCCACATTCATTTATGTAGGTCACCTAGACGCAATGGCCCATCAATTTCACTGTCCTAGTTAGCTAGACGTGTGGCGCACGGGGGGTGGATGGGTGTTGTTCTCCACTCCATTCCTCCTCTCACACCTCCCTCTACACTCTCCTTTATGAATATCACAAACTCTCCATACCGCACTTCATACAACTGCAATAAACAACCCCAAGGTGGAGGAAACTAAATTAGCGCAATAAGCAGGAACTGCACATAAAAAAAAATAAGTTAAAGCAGTTAGAACAACAAAAAACAAGCCTCTGATCTTATCTTCCAAAAGCCCTCAAAATAAAGTTTGCCAGCATTCACCGCTAAACTTTGGTCTAAATTAATCAGCAGAGCACAAAGCCATGCCATGCAAATGAGTGAGCATGTGGTGAGGCTGATATAGCCCCACTTCTGTGGACTAATATAACAGATTTTTGAAAAAGGCAAAAAGAGGGAATAAAGTCAATCAAAAGACACAATCACTGTCAGACAGCCATTATATGCGGGAGAAAAATTGTTCTTCAAGTGCTGGGTGTCTTAGTGGAGCGATAGGAGCAATAAAAAGAGCCCCCACAATGCCTTGCATAGAGGGAAGGTTTAGCATTAAATTCTATCATGGTGACATGTAAGACAAAGCATCCATGATGGAAGGTGCCAGAGGCCACAAAACTGAGGTGGATAAATCATGCTATTACTGTAAGTCTCGCACGTTTGAAAATAAAACAAAGCATATGCAGGCTAACAGATTAATCTGCACTTTGCTGAAAATCCACAGTGCACTGGCATGCGCTGTGTTCGCCTCCTTCACATCAGTGTGGCTGACATGCAAATCCGACGCAACCCTCCTGACGGCTATGATCTTTTGCGAAATTAGGTAATCACATTAGGAGTCTAAATGAGACACTTTTTTGGCAAGTCTAAGTGTGCAGGTAAAGCGAAACAGCAGCACCTGTGGAGAGGATGCCCTGTCTGAATGTAATTAGGCCACGAGTTACTGCTGAGTCCAGAGCTGCAGGCTGTTGGTGGCTACATATGGTCCACTTAAAAGCAACTGGCTGGTGGAGAGGTGGGGGGTGGTGGCGGT
>OMLB01028475.1:0-11105 GCA_900302555.1 Myripristis jacobus | reverse complement strand
TCTATTTAGATGTACATGTCTGCATGCTCCACTATTCAGACATGTACTAATGGTTAGTGAGTGTGTTAGTAGATGTTTTATAAAATCTCACAAATTCCATTTCCAATGGATGGCTTATAAACAGTTATTAATGCAGGAATTCATGAATTCAGGCAGTTACAAAGCACGTACTACTCGTCAATTAAGCATTTCGTGTGAGCTCATCTAAAGTGGGGACTATCTATGCCTTATAAAGCATTTACAAGTGTGATTTCAAGGGATCCCACTCTCAGCACGTCATCAACGTGATGACGTGGCAGGCGGCAACGCTTTACGTACAGGTGTAGCGGTCAGACTGGAGAGATGGAGTCGGAGGGCTCTGAAGTGAATCGACGGGTCCAGCAGATGCGGGCTCAAAAGAGAGCCGGTGTGGAGACGGATATATCAGAGTCGACGGGGTCATGATGAATGATGAATTCAGTGTTTACTGATCCATTACTACTGTGCTTATAAATGATGAGTAAAACATTTATAACTGTGTTTATAAACTACATACTAATGAGTATTCATGTGTTATATATGATGAATTGAATATTTATTAATGCTTAACTAATGCTTACTAGTGTGTGCTCATTATAAAGTGTTACCGATTTCATACATTCAACCATGAAGCTAATTACTGTAAGAATGTAAAGATGTTTGGCTGCATCCTTCATGCAACAGACGCTAAGAACTGGCTCTCTTTCACTGGTTCTCTGTGAGACCTGTATATTTCTATCTATCTATCTATGATAGATAGATAAATAGATACTAGAAGTGGTAATAGTAGTAAGAGCAGTACTATTACAAATAGTGAGGGGCACAGTCAATATATTAATTTTACATGTGTGTTAAATTTATATTGCACCTGACCAAACTGATGCCCTCCACTATCACTGATATGCTGCAGAGGTGCACACTGTTAGCAGTAGTAAGTGTAGAGACATTGGTTGTTGAAAACCCTACATCATCCCTTCATTAATAAAACTGTTGCATGTTTTTGTTAGCAGGTGAGCTACCAAGTTTAATATTGCAATATGAAGTAGAGGAGTGAGTCTGCAAAACACAACCCAATTAACTTTCAGCAATCTAACTCTCAGACCATTCCTTGTAGCATCCAGCATGTGAAAAATAAAAAGGTAAAAGGTAAAAAGAGAACAGAACTTAAAGGAAAAAAAAATTAAAATGAAAAAATGAAAAAATGAAAATTTTCTTATTATATCTCACCTGTTACTAAATACTCACCCTCATTAAGTTTGTATGTTCATGTTACACACAAGGCTGCAAGGCAGCACTCCATGACAGCCTTCTCAAAATTGGTTCTGCAGAGTTCCAAAAAAAAAAAAAAAGAAAAAGAAAAAGAAAAAAAAAGAAAAGAGGAAAGAAAAAAAGAGAAAAAGAAAATTCCTAAAATGATTCCAAAGAGGTCATTTAGCATAAATCCAATCATGGTTTACTTCCTCTCTATTTTGTGAACATACAAACTTCACTGATGTTTTGACTGATTGAGTACAGGCTGAGGCTGAGCAGATAATAACAGCTTTATCATTTTATTTCATTTTTCAAATAGCTCCTCTTGGGCAAAAGTGCATCAGTAGCTCTGGAAGCATGTAGTAAAGTATGGCACTGTATCTGTATTTGAAGAAAGAATGACATACAGGATTGTATCCATAATGTTGACCAGCTTTCAAAGCTTCGAGTCATAATGGAGACGTATTACCTGGGGAGATCAAAGAAAATCTAGATGGATTCTCTCTGCCCCTGTAGCTTGAAACTGCTGACTACTGCTATTGAAAATAAACATGGCCTTGAAGTACTTAAGTTAGTCTCAGAAATGGCACACAACAGTCATGTGCTTGCCTTTTTACTGGCCATACAGTGTGGCAAAATTGATGGTGTTATTATCTTAATGGCCATAATTTCATGCACAGCTGGTTACTAATTCTGTTGTTTGTAGTATCACTGAGCTGATAATGCCCTGTATGGTAAATCATCTGACCGTCCCTATCAGTGTTTGCAGGATGTGCACCCAAAGCCAGTCAATGCACATTCTTAATTACTGGAAATATTCTGAGAAGTGTGTGATTCAGGAAGCGCTCAAACTCAATTACACAATTCCCAACTGCAGAGAAGCAGCAGGGAGATGGTTCTCACAAGAGGCCGGTGACCACATGGGCTCATGGCCAAGATGTATCATTCTGTTGCATCATGGCTAATTGAACAACAAAATTGTAATTTCAGGGACCAGTGCTCAACGTCCACCCTGTTCCCTTTTGAAAGCGGACAGTTGATTATACACATCTGCTGTGGTAAGAGCTCTTTTAGATTACTGTCTCATGACTCATTGTTAAGTTTATAACTATTCTCAAGTACTACAGTAAATGAGTACACAACATCGGACATAGTTTAGAAAAAAAAAAAAAGAAAAACAAGAAGTCCCAAACACTGAGGTTAATGAGGTCAAGTGCTTTGCTTGCTAAGCTTATTTGGCAACACGGTTAGTTGTTCCACTGTTTTGTCGTGTACCATCCTCCCAAAAATACCTCACAATAATGAAGGAGGACAGGGCGAACACTCTCACTGAGACTTCATTTGCTGTTTTGTGATTACTTTGACTCGGTTTCCACAAGAGTTTCAAAGTGCCATGATCTCAATAGAAAATTGCATCTGCTTCATTTCAGGCTGCAAATCACATGTAGTGCAAGGATGCTAAATAATCAACTGTGTCAGATGAGGTGGTACACCATGCAAAAGGTTTATTCTAGCATCAGAACACTGGATTTGTTTATACGGTAGTGAATTTCTGTAATTGCTGTATTCTAAATCCATAATAGTATAATAACGGAATAATAATAATTAAAAAAACAAACAATTGATCCAACCTTAGCTGTGTCATTTGAAATTGTGTATATCAAAACCATATACCATGTATACCAGTGCATAGCCTAATGTACAAAGCAAGATGATTTTAGTGGTGTCCATCAGTATGCAAGACATTTACTGGAGGTTCATCAAGATGCATATACAGTAATACTGTAACATGCAAGATGTGTATATACAAAATGTGCATAGAAATAAAGCACAGTAGTAGTTACAGTTTCTATAGCAGCACAATACAGCAAGGTGTGCACAGAACACAAACCTACAGTAATATTGTACAGTACATCTCAGTGTTTTGCAGTAAAGTAAACCAAAGACACTGAAAATAAAATACTAACAGCAGCTAAAAATATTGTCATATATAGTGTTATACAGGTTTTCCAATGCCCATTCACACAGCTGTGAAGCCATTAGAAATCTGTTACATTGCTACTAACCTGAGCAATGCTGATGGAAGAAATAGGACTTTACTGAATATATATATTGAGTTGGTTTAGTGAGCTGCATGTTTAATTAAAAGCACAGTGGAAGATTGTGCTTATAAGCTCCGTGTGTACTCTGAGACATGTACTTGTGAGTTAAAGCTGAACACTTTGTGTCTATGCAAAGAATTTTGAGTTTCAAGGTGAGATTTTTGACAACTCTTGTTCAACTCATTGCATTAAAAGTTTTTGCACATCAAAACTCTGTTGTGAAAGTTTGGCCAACGTAATTTAAAAAAGAAAAAAGTCTAAAGTCAATACTGTTTTATCAAATTTTGTCCCCAACTCAATGTGTTAGAGTAATATACCAGAGAGAATGTCAATATACAGTACACCAGAGTGGAGTGTGAGAGGAGGGGAGCAGCCCAACTCGCCTCTTCTTGGACCCGATAGCTCTACTATGGAGACAGATTTCCACACAAAGCCCAGATTGAGCCTAGCTGGCTGGGGATCCCTTTGATATGAGAACAGGGCTAATCCCTCTAGTTCTGGCTGCTGCCATGTCTTCATCCTCCCAACCAGGTGCCCTTTCATTAACCTTTGACTCGCATTGGCACTGTGTTTGAAGAGGCTGGTATTAAACTGGCTTATCCCAGATCGCTGCTGCTGCTGCAGTCAGAGGAGTCTCTCTGTTTCTCACAGGTCTGTCAAGGTGCTGCAGAGCACAAGAGTAACATTATATAACCCTTAGTTACTGGCAGGCCCTCGCTGCACTCTACCGCCCCCTCCGTGTCAGGCCAGTAAAATGTCAACTTACTCAAACTAAAGAGAACACCAGTGTCATTTGTGTTCCCACTGTCTCCAGGATGTTTGTGAAATCAACATGATGCTTAAATGGTTAAATGCAGATGATGTGCTCCCAGAACAAGAGCTGCATAGCTGCGCTGGTTGCTGGCCACTGGCCAAGTCAAATAAACTCCGCAAAATTCCACTGGGTCATCAAGCTCCTTTGTAAATGTTCAACAAACATCATCACAGAAACAGTTTTCCATGTTTCCTCTATTTCTCATTTTGCAAAATTATCTTATCTACTTATTGTTTTTAAAGGTAGACTATGCACTTTGAAATGTGAGGACACACCACTTTCTGTACTAATGTTAAGGATGAGGCTGAGGGAGGAGAAAACCCCTCAGGTTCATGCTAAGACTAATAACCTATAGAATTAATATAACACTCTTAAATAAGTGTCTTGAATCTTATGTTTTGATGTCAAATGTACATGAAAACATACATGATGGAGCAAAATGCTCTTATATTTTAGGTCCTGATGCAATGAAAGAGTTGTTCTGAACTCCTGAGGCATTTCTAAGTTCTATTCTTCTGAGAATTGAGTGGCATTCATCATTCTTTACCACAACATGACAAGGTGGAGTACCCTCCTCTTTGAAACTGCATGCCTTTAAATATAGGACGTAAAAGAAGGGCAGTGCAAAAAAGGGAAACCCATGTAGCCTGCACAACAGTTTATGTCCTGATAAACAAATAAATTTGGGTCATACAGCTCTGGGAAACTGGAGACCGCAGTCAGTTTCTTCTCCATTGTTTTTAGCTAATTAGCAGCTCAGCTATGAGTTGAACTCAGCTCTGGCATCACTCTGGTCACTGGCATCGTGCTGGTCACTGTTGCCCTAGCGACACCTAGACCATATCACCTTCTCTCCTTGAAAATGAATGGCTGCTGGCTGCTTTGGAACACTCACTGTATGACCGCACCAGAAGAAATATTATTCTCCATCACAGTAGGACTACGCAGAGGACACAACTACACACAAGCACTCATTCAAAGACATTTTCTGCTTTCATCATTTATTTAACCATGACCATAACCATTACCCTAATCTTATTAATCAAAGTTGTTAACTGTTACCTAACCTTTTCACATGCTGAATATGTGAAAATGGTGAGTCACATAATCCTTTTGTGGTGTAGAAATGTAATCTTCACATTATTTGTATCCACATTAAGGAAACTGCATTTCAGAATTTGTGCTCATTTCACGAAATGACAAGAGCCTGTGTTTTCTGAATTAGCCTTTGCACGGGCCAATGTTTTTTCAATTCTAAGTCGGGAATTTTCCGTACTATTCACAGTAGCAAAGATTGCCTTGCACAGGATAATGGCGTCCGGCCCAGAAATCGGTGTCCAATCATGTTCTTGATGATGCTGTGCTTGGGCTGAGCTGAGAAACTGAGAAAACACTGCCAGGAGCTGCAAAATTCAAATGGCCACATAAGTGATTATGTAATTTACTGACAAACAGGAGTGATTAATGAGGCTGGATCCAAGCTAGGAAAGGATAGCAACGGAGCTTGAAAAGACTGAACTCACTATAATTCTGTTTGACAAGACTGGTAACTGTGAACTCAGGCCATTTCAGCCTCACATTCAGTTGTCTGGCTACTGAAGATACTGTCTATAGAGCCCATAGCAGCTTAACCTCTGTATGACTCCACACATTCACCACTTAAGACTTTTTTTTTCCATCTGTGGTCAGCGCTCAAGAAATATATTTATTTTATTGTACCTAATGGATTTAGAACGTTGTATTTTGATGGATGAGTTCAGCCACGGAGCACGCTGTATTTCCCACTAAACACACATACTGATGCAAGCTATTCAAGCCTTATACCAGTACATGACATATTTTTCCATTCATGTCCCTTCTCCTCTGCATACAGTAGACCAAGTGCAGCTTCATCGCAGTGTCTTTGAAGGCTCAGAGTTAGGAAGGCATTCATCCATATCAGGGTCAACATGTGTTTAGTGGCTTAGTGTGTGGTGTGTGTTTGCGTATGACACGTGTGTGCATGAGTGCACGTGAAGGTAAGATTGTGTTTGTGTACTTACACAGCGTACATGTGGTTGTGCACGTGCATCTGTGTGTGTGTGTGTGTGTGTGTGTGCATTTGGGTGTAGTACAGTATGTGTGTGGGGACTGAAGGGAATTGTTGTGGCAGAGATGGATCTGCTGTTCTGTAGCCATCTTTATAAATTGGATACGGCAGCATAATACGGAGCTGCTTAAACACTTCGCAGCCGCTCCCTGTGGTCCCACTCTGTGACAGCTTTTCTCCAATATGCTCTTTAGAGATAGGCCTACTAGAATTTCATGAAAGAAAACCCAATTGGTCTGAGCAGATTTTAATGGATTTACAGCAACTCATTAACATTAAGCTTCTGTGTTAGTGTAGGGTGCTATTGTCACAGGACATCAGCGGGGATAAATAATGTCGCAAATCTTTTCTAATTTAACTGCCTTGGTACAATACCTTGTGAAATGCACTAAAATACACTGAACATATTTTTGTCTTGTTTTTCAGATGCGTTGGCTGATTTTGTGACAGTTTATGTAACACTTGATTGCTCATACACATGCAGACTCTGTACAGTGGTGTAGTGATGCTTAAAGAGGAGACTATTTTCATCATTTCTTGCCACTTTTATATAATGAACTGTTGTCTAAAAACACAAGTTTGACTTTAAAATGACCAACATTTGTGAGGAAATTAGTTAGGTAACTGTTTTTCCAGAGCCTAACAAGCAAGTAATGAGGCACTGGCTGCTGATTGGCTGGGAGTGTAATACTCTGGTTTCAGTTAAAATGTGAAACTGCTATATATTCTCTGGCAAAAAATAGCCCCATAGGTTGTTTGTACAGCAGCTTATAATGACCTATAGCTATGTTTTAAAGTTAAGCAACCCTCCTATTATTTTGGGGATCAATTTGACCCCATTAAATGTTTAATGCCTCTAAATGTATATTTAATGTATATTTTTGCATCATATTTCATGACTTTTCAAAATTTAATGGGGACAAGTGGGTAAACATAAAATGAACATGATGATATGTTTTCATGTTGGAGGAAGAGGAGTGGAGGAGTTCAAGTATCTCAGAATTTTGTTCACGAGTGAGGGTAGAGTGGAGTGGGAGATCGACAGGTGGATCGAGGCAGCGGCAGCAGTCATGCAGTCGCTGTACCGTCGTTTTGAAGAATGAGCTGAGCCAGAAGGCAAGGCTCTTGATTTACCGGTAGATCTTTGTTCCAACCCTCACCTATGGTCACGAGCAGGGTGGCCAGGCACAGCCTTAGGGATTGAAAGGAGCCACATTAAAAGGAGCCATCTGAGGTGGTTCAGGCATCTAGTCAGGATGCCTCCTAGCCACCTACCTGTGGAGGTGTTCCAGGCATGTCAACCTGGGAAGAGGGCCCAGGGCAGACCCAGGACACGCTAGGGGGACTTTGTCTCCTGGCTGGCCTTGGAATGCCTTGGGATCCCCCAGGAGGAGCTAGTGGATGTGGCCAAGGAAAAGACCGTCTGGGCAGACCTCCTCAGCCTCCTGCCACTGTGACCCAGTCCGGATAAGTGGCTGAAAATGGATGGATGGATATGTTTTCAATGTCCTGGACACATTTTATACACATTGGTGTTTCTTTGGGATCAATTTGACCCCAGGATTTTTTAGCTGTATAAAACATATGAGAAATATCAACATTTTACACACATTTGTTTTAGTGGTTTTGGACGCTGAAGAATTATAACATGATTTTTACAATCTTCAAAAAACCTCCCTCTGCTTTAGGGACCTCACCTAACAGAACCACACCTGTAGTAACATAACCACACCTGTATTAGCATAACACACCTGTAGTAATCAGACACACCTCTAGTAACATAACAGACCTGTAGTAACACATGTAGTGACATAATCACACCTGTAGTAACACTTGTAGTAACATAACCACACATGTAGTAATATAACCTCACCTGTAGTAACACCTGTTGTAACATAACACACCTGTATTAGCATAACACACCTGTAGTAATCAGACACACCTCTAGTAACATAACAGACCTGTAGTAACACGTGCAGTGACATAATCACACCTGTAGTAACACCTGTGGTAACATAACACACCTGCAGTGAGATAATTATACCTGTAGTAACACCTGTGGTAACATAACACACCTGTGGTAACATAACACACCTTTAGTAACATAACCACACCTGTAGTAACACTTGTGGTAACAAAGCACACCTGTAATAACAGAACCACACCTGTAGCAGAACAAGAACCACTGATGGTTACTGTGACATTTGGGTGAAAAAAACAAACAAACCAAAAAACATTACTCGGGGGTTGTGTCAACAAGACACATATAGTACCAGGAGTACCTTCTGGAGATTTCAGTTACTGAGGTCAAATTGACCCCATTTGATAAAAAATGTTAGTCAATTTGAAGGTTAAGGAGGGTTAAGGGAGCAGCAACTTATGCATAAGGCAGCTGGTGGTGTGGCAGATGAGTCAGTTAGCCAAACCAAGTTCCCAAGCAAAAGCAGTGTTTGATTATAGATAGATAATGTTTCATAACCTTAACTGACCTAACCTTAACCAGTCCAACAAACCTTTCCCTAACTTTAACAATAACCTTTTCCAAACCTTGACCAAATATTTTCAGTGGATAGTGAACTCACTCAGGAAGTGGTCCTTTGGGTCGTATTAGAGCAGAGCTTCTCAAAGTTTTGATACCTTAGGGCCAAATTAGGGGCCCAACACTGCATTGAGGGCTGTCCAACAGAAAGCAGAACACAAAATCTATTTTTTCTCCAGTTGCCCCAGCTCCCTCATCTTGCTAATTGGCTAATGTACATGCAATAAAGAGTTCAGGGGGCGCAGTTTTACCATTCTTAAAAGAAAAGTACTGTGTGATAATTGGTTGGTGTAAAAATTTATTGGAACCAGGCAATACAATATATGTATTTCATCATGT
Source organism: Myripristis jacobus (assembly GCA_900302555.1). Classification (NCBI taxonomy): domain Eukaryota; kingdom Metazoa; phylum Chordata; class Actinopteri; order Holocentriformes; family Holocentridae; genus Myripristis; species Myripristis jacobus. The sequence continues at coordinate 1,953 of OMLB01028475.1, read as the reverse complement.
CAATTTAAAGACCCCATGAAATTAAAATAATCAATCAAAATAGATCTTTAGGTTTTTTCACATATGTATTGCTCTGATCGGTTTTGTAGATGTTCTTAATGTTATTTTATAGTTTGTCGTTTCCTGGAAAACCATAACATTGCTGGCCACCAGAAACATTTGCCACACTTTGAGAATGAGACCCAGTTCTGATTAAAAAACGGGAGCTAATTCTAATTGGCTTGTTGCTCCGGTGACATCATTTCCCACAGAAAACCTTGTTAAATAGAATGGTGATTGAATGATGATTTGAGTGAGTGTCCTCACTCAAATCAATCCTCAGCAATATTGCACAGTGCACTTTTAAAGAACTCAACTTTATTTTACAGGTGGCTGCCAAGCCACCAAAACTTTTTTGAGATGAGCATTAACCAGCCAGCTCACATGTCATCAGAAAGGTTATGTGGCAGCCCACAGTAAAAAAGGTATTTGTTATGTAACAATACCATGGAAATGACTCACCCAAGTCTCTGTTTGATGTTTAACCTGGGCATTTTGTTTAGAGTGGATCTCTAGACGTGGGTGTGTAGCACACGTGCTACTTAAGTTTGACCAACACTTTTCCATGTTCTGTTGAAAAAAGTCATGCAATCATGTTTAATTCAGAGGTTCAAAGCGCTCTGTACATGCATGTGTAATGAGTGGGGATGCTAATCACCTTGCAGTGCAATATGCCTTAGAAGTCTTGCAGGAGAGAAAATCCTCTCAGTGCTTCAAAGTGCTTCTGTTAACCACCCTTTGACTATTTTTTGGTGAAAATTATCCAAGCAAGGTGTCTTAAACTCCTTTGTAGGCTCCCATTCCAGCCCCACCCTGAACACTGACAGATCTGACTCTGACTCATGATTCACAAGTGTGGCTGTACATAGAGAAACATACATACTCTGTCATTGTAAAAATTATTGTTTATACTGTATAAGCCCACCCCCATCAGATTTAACACTTTTAGATATTCTAGTACAGCAGCACCTTTGTGATGAAAATAATGACTCCCTGATCAACTAAAAATAATTGTACCAAAAAAACAAAACAAAACAAAACAAAACAAAACAAAACAAAAAAACACTTATCAACATGGGAGAATTTACTGTGAAGACATATCAGATCTTGAGTATTATATTCGCACTGCCACTGTTAATTTTATCACACAATTTAAGTCTCTGCAGTTAACAATCAAAGAAAACTGGCATATCACAATGCTGAAACATTGAATTTCTCATTGACCAATTTGACTACTGTAGTTAAAACAGTCAACATATTAACACAATATGCCAAAAGAGCCATATTTTTTTAAAATTGCATGACAATGACTGGTTAATAATTCTGAGCTAATATCTACAAAAACAAAACAAGAACAAATTAGGATTATCATTTTAGCCATTTTATTGCTGCACAAGTTTTCTATATTAACATTTAGGGCTCTAGTTTCCTGGCGCAGCGCAGGGGGAGCAGTGAGGCGCACCCCGCGCAGAGCTAGTTTGGACCAGCGTAGCGTGCAGGGCGCACAGAGGTGCGCCAAGATGGGAGTGGCGGCGTAGCAGGGGGAGGTGTCGACAGATTCAGCTTGGCGCAGTGACAGTTTCGTGCGCCCAAAGAGCAGGGTGGCGCAGTGAGGCGCACCCCACGCAAAGCTAGTTTCGACCAGCGCAACGCGAGAGGCAAGTTTCCCAGACCGAGGTGCGCCTAGATGGGAGTGGCGGCGCAGCGGGGGGAGGTGTCGACAGATTTAGCCTGGCGCAGTGACAGTTTCGTGCCAAAAGGCTTCGCTGAGGTGCGCCAAAAGCTCGCCATCTGAAACCACGTCTACTTTCAGCGCAAGGCGCAGCGTGGCCGGCGCAGTGCAAGTTTCGCTGGCTGGCTCACATCACCGAAACCGCACAATCAGCACAAACGGTGCCAATCTCCTTTGATCTG
>OMLB01028474.1:0-12058 GCA_900302555.1 Myripristis jacobus | reverse complement strand
TAGATATAGGTAAAGATATAGATATAGATATAGATGTAACTGACTGGGATACTTCACATCACCTGTATTCAAAGGTCAAAGTTCAAAAGATGAGCTGTTTACATTCTGGATTTTCTTTTTAATATTTTAAATTGTTGTTGATTCACCATGAATCAAATGGCAACATGCAGAATGACTGATCTTATATCTTTATCTTTATCATTTACTGATTCATGTATTCACTTATTTTTTTCCATGCACCTCCCATCTGAGCAGTGCTTGCCGTGTCCCCCCAGGAACCTACGCCCATGCATCTGGTCACCGTTTCACTGTTTTGGACCCGATCAATATTCATCCTCACTTTTTCGTTCACCTGCAGACTCTCGTGCATATTTCAACCTTTTGTTTGCACTGAGGAAAACCACATTTGCATTTTAGCAACTAGTATGCACATTGCGTGATGTGCTGCCCATGATTGTATTCAGTGGATGTGCCCCCCTGAGTTGAAATGAAACACAACGCCCTTGCCGAGGTTTTTATTTACTGGAGGGAGGAATAATCTACCTCTCTGAGTGTTGTGTCACAGGAGGTTGCAAATAATCCCGTTTTTTCGGAGCATGTAGGCTACAGATGTTGAGGACTCTCTCCCTCTCTCTCTCTCTCTCTCTCTCTCTCTCTCCCTCAGCAGTGATAAGTGCAGACAGAGTGTAGGATCGGAGAGTTTCCATCTGCAGCCCCGGCAGATCGCCTGATGCCATGACCGAGGACGCATCCATCCGCTGAGAGAAAGATGCGCTGCCGTGTGAGACCTGGTGGGAATGGACTGAAAGGGGCTTTCAAGGGACTCACCTGTGGAATAGTGCGCTCACGATGCCTTATTTGATTAAACCACTGATTTTGCTTCTGTGTCTGGTCGTTACCGGGGAGTGCCGTAAGCACGGCCACCGTGTGCGGAGATGGACCGGCACCGTGGAGACCCAAAAGCACGGAACGTAAGTCAGAGAATGTCAGCTGAAAGAAATAACATTAAATTACATAACATTGTAAGTGGTGACAAAATGTCAGAGTGCGGATGCTTAGTTGGACCTTGAACCTACATTACATAATTTAATCATGATAATCATCGTCACTATCGTTACCAAAATTTGAGATGCTCGTTGTGATGCTGCTGCTGGTGGTGTGGTGGAGGGAGGCGGACCCGTGACCCAGATCCAGCAGTTCCAGCAGTTCTTCCAGTGGTCTTTGAAGGAGTGTCAGGATGCCCCCAGCAAAATGAATTGAATTAGAAAGTAGAAATGACCCCAATCAGAGAATGTGCTATTGTTATCACAGGTTTTACACTTACTGCTGCTCATTTTACAGTGGCAGTGACAGTTAGGCTGTACAAAGTAAAATGTTCCACATGGGTCCTGAGCTGGGACAAAATCTGATCAAATGTTGCTTAGGAGCTCTGGTTTGGAGTCTATGGCATGAAAATCACTGATTTCAGCAAATTAAAGTGAACATTGGGAGAAAATGCATAATAAAAGGAGGGCAGACCTTATCTAGTTTGTCCATAGGCGTCAGTAAAGTTTCATCTTGGTATTATCTTATGTGAAGTTGCTGGGGGAGAAACCCTACAGCTGTCTATCCAGACGTGCCCTAAAGCCATGGGTCTGAGCCATGTTGAGTGCATGAGAGGTGATTTAATGCAGCTTTCCCCTCCTCAACCCCCAATTGCTCTCACCACACACACACACACACACACACACACACACACACACACACACACACACACACACACACACACACACACACACACCACTGACAGTTATCACAGCACAGCATTACATTCACATACATTTAAGGAGCCCCATGTCCAAGTTCAGAACTTCTAATTTACACATATACACATTGCTCACAAAATTCCTGAAAGCACAGCTTTGTGTGTCCTTTACCCTGCATGCTGTAATGATTAGTTTCCAGTGTTTGGCGTAATTAGATAACTTTTACTCAGATTACTGCAATTAAATTATGAGATAATGTAAGGGATCACGTTTTAATTTCATTGTCACATTACAGTTACTGCACTAATTAGAATTACTTCTGTTACCTGAGCACTGGACATTTTGACAGATACCATGTCAGCTGAGGTGTTGGCCTAGTCTGCCTCCTGTCCGCTGGTCTAGGATCAGATTTTTACATCTTATTTATTATGGTTTAATAAGCGAAACTGATCCTAATTCAGTACTCATATGATTTGGTGTCCAGTCTTGCATTCTCCCTCTGATAAGGGCTGATCTGGGTTTTAGAAAGTGACACAATTTAATCAGTAATCTCATATCTTTTTAGAATATGATTACAATTCATAGAAAGTAATGAGTAACTTTATTTGACTACCTTTTTTGGAGTAAATTACCCAACAGTGGCAATTTCTGTCAGATCAATGGAATCGTTATTCACTTGGCATGAGGTATAATCTAAGTAGTGTTTCTGAAATCTAAATGTGATGTTCAGCTGAAGAGAATTAAAACTTTTCTTGCTAAACTGAAGTCACTGACATATTCTGTTATATGCAGACTACTTGGATGCTTCAAAGGAACTCTTGGAAATTCAGAACCAAACCTTTATTTGAAACAGCAGGAGTAGCACTTACACAGTACAAGCAGTCAGGCTATACACTTTATGTTTTCAGTTATCATACAGTGCAGAAGCAGCAATTTTCAACTTAGGTGCATCTCCTTTCATCTCCTCAAGACGTATTGTTTTGATGGACTGCTTTGTGACGGTGTACACTGTCTTCCCTCTTAGCTCCTTGACAAAGAAGCCTCCGGACGTGACCAAGTCTCGCAAACCCAAGACAGAGCATCTTCTCAAAGTAGATGATCATGATTTCACCATGAGGCCAGCATTTGGAGGTGGGTGTGGATATTTCCTCTGCTTTTTTTCTTTTCTTGCATCATCATTCACACATGTGCATGCAAGCAGGCAGACGGGCTTGGATGTTGTTCTCCCTCAGGCAATGTCAAAACCAGTCTGAGCATCTCGTGTCTGATGGGTCATTTTGCAGATTTTTTTTCCATCCCCCCCAGGATTTTACACGTTTCCCTCATATGAATGCTTATACCATAGACTCCATGAGATTTAATAATGTAATTTTACATCCCTGCTACTTGCTTATTTGAGAAGTCAAACTTAGAGTTATGTCAGATGTAATATTATGTAACTTCAGACAAATGCTGAACAAAGAAAGGAATGCAGGAAAGAGAGAAGTATTCAGTTCCAGAGCAGTTGATGGTGTTGAAGTGCAGTCACCCCCCCACCACCCCATGCTCAATCTGATGTCAGCAGTTTGATCTCTAGCCTCACATCTGATGAATGTCCAAAACCTATGATATGAAGGGCACTTTGATGCAAAACCACTTTAATGCTTCCACCCCTATCCTGGAATCAAAGGGGAATGCTTCTCAAACCACCACCTAGCGTGTTGTATGTGTGCAGGTTGTGACAGGATTGAAAGATATGTTTGTGTTATCTTGAATCATAAGAAAGAGTGCTTTTTTCAGCCCAGCAATGTCTCTAATCTCCAAGAGACAAAGGCTAGGAAATATTTTTTGAATGATTTCCTGCTGCAATGGTTGCACAAGGCAGCAAGAAGTTGTTCCCCAAGTCTGATACTTTTTAAACAAGCTGATCGGAGTCATCCCTCTGTGTGCGATTAAAAAAATACTGCAGTTCACAAGACATTTCATATTCTTGTGTTCAAGCTGTGCACTTCAACCTCTTTTCAACGCACGGCTGAAATCCAACGAGAGTGGAGCTTTATCACTGGAAGAGTTCACAGGGAAAGTAGCTCAAGGCAAGGTTTTTGTTGGTCTGCTTAAAAGCGGGTTTCCCTGTTGAGCAATCGACTGAAACTTGTAGGACCTGTGCACAGCTGAACTTTTTTTTTAATGATGTTTGGATACTGTACTAAGATACACCCACATCCATAGAGTATAATGGCTGACTGATGTTCTTCTGAAGTTGTATCTTGTTGGAAGCATATTATGAAAGCATCTTACCGGGTAGTGGGTTGCCTCTCCTCTGTTAGGACTGTTACTCTGTGGAAAGGTAAAGCATGGGCAGCAGGTCATGGTGGAAATGTGACTAAGAAGCACAGGTTTTCTCACTGGTCATTGGTACACTGGTGGTATATGATGGGAGCAGGCAACTTGTGACATAATGGGGTATGTACATTTGGTTTAAGGTGATGCTTTCTATGAAGAGGTTCTCTGAGCAGAGGTTTCTTGGTTGCAAAAGACTCTTGGTCTCAGAGGATTCCAAGTTTCAGTGTAAATCAAAGATTTGCATAGCCTGATTTCCAGACCGCATGAATTGCACTATAATGCAATGGGTTCTGTCCATGTCTCTATCAGATATGACTTGCCGAAGTCAGTGCTTGTTCCACCAATGGGCCAATAGCCACAGGTCAGCATTTAACCAGTTATTGTAGCTGAGTGCCTTTTCAGACATCACTGCAATAGCAACTTCTACACTGGTTAATTGTTCATCTTTTAATGTCTTGGTGCCTCAACATTTCTCAGGAACAGAGGAAATACACCCAAATTTAACCTGCTGCCAGTAACATCACAACACTTCACAGTTGTTGCCATGTTTTTTTTACTTCTCAAGATGCACTGTTAAGGCACCATCAAAGAATTTGTTGACCCACCCATCATGCATTTCGTACTAATTCCAGTCCGATCTACCCCGGAAATGAGTGCAATTCCAGATCTCAGGAATCACCATATAATTCAAAAATATGGACAAGATGATTCATGAGGGCTGTATCCAGGCTTAAATTTGCAAATACACCAGCCTACGTATTTGCTACCATCCATTACATTTAAAGAAACATTGAATACAAGTCAAATGTTTGGCCTGTGGTAATAGAAGAAAAGGTCATGAGGTCACCAAAGTAGCAAGGGTACATGCTCTGGGTAGCATGAATGTGTTTACCACATTTCATAGGAGTCTACTCAGTATACTTAAAAAATCAATTCGATATTGTGGCCTAAGGGTGGCGCTAGAGAAAAGGTCATCAAAATTGACAGACTGTGTGCTCTGTGGAGCATGACAGAGCTCACTAAATTCCATGCAAAAGTAGATTTTGAGACATCAAATCTGGCACTTTGGCCAAAAGGTGAGTCCAAAGGAAAGGTCATGAGGTCACCAATATCACAAGAAATCTTTTAGAGAGAATGCACTCACTGAATATCAAGCCAATCCACTAATGAATTTTCATGATATCTTGTGTACAAGTTGACATTTTGGCCTGAGGGTGGTGCTACAGGAAAGGTTTTGAGTTAATCCTCTGGGCATCATGAATGTGCTCACCAAATTTCATAGTTATCCCACCAATAGATTTCAAGATATGTTGCCTTGGATTAAAGAGCTGAATGGACATATGGATGGATGGACAGGCCAACAAGGCCATCCTTGGTTCCTGTCTGCCAGTGAAGGAAAAAATAGTCTTGGTACAATCACCAAGTCCCAGTAGAGGATACATGGCTCTAACCACATTAGTATAGAGAGGCTCATACTCTACTCTTTTATGTGCAGGAGGTTTCTCAGCAGGACTAGGCTGGAGGGATTTGAATATGCACACGGCTGTGAAGTCTCTCTTATGCCTCATAATGCTTTGCATATTAGAAGGGTGGAGAAAGTTAAAATGTTATGTAAAAATAGTACAAATTTAAGTGGCCTTTAATTAAAGGCAAGCTTAAAAGAACATTAAAACAATGGTAAACATTGAATATTTTGAACAAGCTATAAAATAAAAGCTTTTAACATTTTTTGCTTGAGGAGTGCCTTGGAATGCCTACCTTTCCTCTTCAACCTGACACCAAAGAGCATCTTCAACAAATGATACAAACAAACACAGCAGAATCTCTTCTCTCCTCTTTGAAATACAGAATGTTACATTATGTCCTACACGGCTGGTTTGTGAAGACACATATTATTGTGGTGACACTCCCCATAACACCTATTCAAATGATCCTTGTCAGAGTTAAACACTGCAGGTCTTTCATCTGACAGGGGAGTGAGAGTGGCTAACGTGTGGACTGTATTATTGCTATTAATCCTCAGTAAAATAACACATTAAGCTTGTTGCTAATCCTTGCAGAAGGGAAAGAGAGAGAAAGCCCATCGGCCAGATCATTTGATGTATGGAGTGAGCGCAGTTATGATCTGTTGACTGTACACCGAAGCCGCCGTGTGCTTTTCAGAAAATGTGATGGCTTAGCAGTGTTGCGGATTTAATGGAGGTCACAAAGTCAGAGGTGGGGTTGTTTCATGCAACCTATTACTTTAATACATCTTCCACTCTTAAAGCAGCGGCGTACCCTTATGAGCACAACACTGAATTCAGTGAAATTACTTCTATGAACAATCTGTCTTAGTTGGGTTGAGAGAAATCCAATAAAGGAAAAAGTACACACTATAGTTGACCCTCTGATGAATACTATGACACTGTAGATATAAGACCATGGGACTGGAGTGTATCATTGTAGATAATATTTGCAGTAGCCTAAATCTGACACATAATTCAGAGACATAAAAACCTCTTGATAATGACAGGAAACAGGATACACCTGCCAAAGAAAGCTTAAAGAGATAATTCACCCATTTTGAAATTTGATATTATTTCACTCCCAGCTGTTCTGTAGGACAGTAGTGGTGCTATCTTCCTCTCATTGTTACTGAGTGCTGGATACTGGCTGGATGCCCCAAATGCTAACTGTTCGCCTCCTGCCACTGAGATGGACTTCCCCCAATCCAGAAAGCTCCAGAAAGCTCCAGAAAGCTCCGGTAACTTTTTTTTTTTATTTTATTTTTTTTATGGTTAGCATTTATTATGCCATTTAGAGCTGTAAAAATCTGCTTTACATTAACAGTTTAAATGGATTAAGAATGTTGAAGACGACCTCATTGGCAGGAGGCTAACAGTTAGCATTTGGAGCATCCAGCCAGTATCCAGCACTCAGTACACTCACTTTAAGGGATTAAAAAAAAATCCCCAAAACTTTTTCCAGGGAAAACTGTCAGGGCTCCACCTCACACTGATACAGTTTCCCACTACATCCACAGTATTACACTGGCTGCCACTGGGACCAGCCCAGTACCACCAGTCCTCTCTTGTTGCCCACTGAGAATGATTTACCATCAAGATTTAAAGTTACATACATTTATGTTTGCATACTTCATCATGTCCATGCTTGACATGCTTTAAAAGTTTTGGAGAGGTGTAGTCAAGGTGCGCTTTGTTAACATAATGAAGGCTGCAATTACAGGAAAGCCATGAAACGTGGGCTTAAGAGACTCGAGAGGAATTTTTTAGATTTCATTGTTCAGGGGTCATTAATTCCTCTGCATTGTTCAAAATGGACATAATGGTATGGGTGTTGTTACATTCAGTTTAGAGGCTCTTGGAAACACATTGTAAATGAAGCCACTGATTATCAGCCTCCGCAAGTCTTAAAATAACGTGGCATGATATTCACCAAACACATCACGCCTGTGACTGTTGCTGCCATTAGTTTGATGTTGAGACTGTGGCGATTCAATTACTAGATTGTATCAAGCTCACTACATCAAAGGGAAGACTGAAATAATCCATTGACTTTGGCTTTCTGCTGCTTTATCATTTATAACCAAATGAAATGCTGCACTGTAGCTCTCCATGGTGCGCACAGGGAAATATTTGTTATTGGCAGGAAATGTGGCACAGCTTATGAAATGTCATGATCAGCAGTAGCTTGTTGCTGGCTTTATCCCCAAGCACTAAAGTGACATGCTATCCTCAGTGAGTGTGTGTCATCTGGGAGGGAACTTTAGCTCGGGGGAATGTTAGAGTAATCATCACAGTTTTTGTTTCTTTTTTTCTGTTTTCTTTTTCTTTTTTTTTCTTTCTTTCTTTCTTTCTTTTTTTTTTGCTAAAGCTTTAAGCAGTGCTCACTGATGGATGGGTTAGTAGCGGCCAGCTGCCATCTGGAGATGCAGGCTTAATTTGTGGTGACTGGAGTAGCTTCAGCAGCTAGCTAAGCCTAGCGTAATTTAGCTTGCATGCCTTTGTTAGTTTAGCATAGGCTAGCTTTGCCTAGCTGCATGGCGAGCCCCCCCTCCAGCACTGATGACCAGATTAAGCTGGCAGAGGTACCTCCTGTTTACAGCTTAGATTAGCACAGGCACCAATCTGTTACGCCACCAGACAGCTGTTACCCCGCAAATGACACTTTGTCCAAACTGGAGAACACACAGAAAGAAGAATAGGTTCAACACCGGCTGCAAAAGTACATTCAATCACCAGTTTTTAGAAAGTTACAGTGAGTATATATTTACAAAGCACCAGTTGTTCAGCATTATTAGATTCTTAACTAGAGCAAATCTGAAAGTGACATGTAGCTTTGCTTGCTTAAGTAATACAGGGTGGGAAATGAACAGCCTCAAATGCAGCGGATTTGGAGCTTGGGTGGATCTAACAATTTTAGATCCATTCAAGGTGATCAAAGTCAAAGTCAATTTTATTCAAAAAAATAATTTTGCCATGAAATCTTGTTGCTAAAGAAAATATTAACAACAGCCTCCCCGGCCATTACATCAGCAGAATAGACTGTGCTGTTATCAGACTAATAGACTTCAGAGGTCTGACGTAACAGTGAGCACAAATAGCTTTGCCCAAATATGGAATTCATATTTGGACTCATCTTCCCTCAGAGGAAATGCAGGGATGATTATGTGAAACATGGCAATTTCACGTAATTATCGCTTGATCTCACAGTCTGTGATTTAAGCTGGTGTTTTAAACTGTTTTTGTCCGTCTCTCTCTTAAATTGGACTGGGTGCACTTAATTCTGCTGCTGCTTTCAAACACTAAATAATTACCTATTATAATTAGTGACTAGACTCATTCTACCTTGCTCCTGAGAAGTAAACATAATTATAGCTAACCATGCTTATATCTCCGGCTTATCTGTAGTAAATGTTCAAGGATGACAACAAATAATTAAAACAATCCCACACACTGAACACACACTTATTTTTTAATTTGTGCTTTTGTGTTATTTTATAACTTTTGTCATCCAAAAGTAATAAGAGGTGTAACAATCACGAGAATTTGAAAATGTGTGACGGGACATCATGGGTGGCTAACCACTTAGCTGTTCGCGATTTGTTAGCCTCTAATTTGCATACTGAACTAATCTGCATATAAATGACATTACGTGAGAGAGCAATGGTTAGTTTTGGGAGAGATGAAATGTGAATAAACAATAGCCAATTACAGAAATGAAGTCCACAGTGATGAACTAACTGTATATTTACAAGAGCTATATTCACACTATATTCAGGCACTGAGGGAAGGAAATTATTAACTGTGAAACTAGCTGGCATATTAACAGACACATTAACATATTAATATTGTTGTTGTTTCATAAACCTAAATGCCATTTTTATAAACACATCTTTTGCTTTATCTGTCTGTACTGTATAAAAATGTAAACACAACTAATTTGTGATAGGCGATAATGAATGTTTTTGTTGCTGGTCACTTTTGAGGAATCAAGCCACCGAGTAAATGTAGTGGCAAAGTCACCAAGCTGGCAACATGGGTAATACTTTGCCTTGTGTATATCTGGGTCCATGATTGGGGATTATAATACAATGTGTATAAATCTATATTCACAAGTTCACCTACTTAGACATTGCCTAACATTAGCTTTTAACATTAACACTAGCTAACTCGCCCCTAGTCATTAACAAACTAGAAAGCACCCAATAGAGCGTATTCCTCTGCTGGATCTTGACCAAAAGTTAATCACAACCACTGTGGCACGCTGCTTTGGCCAGTTGGTGTGAAAAGTGAACTAGTTTTCCTTTCCCCCTCTCCCGTTTTGGGAGTATGTTTGGACGTTCCGTGCATTTGGACACTGCATGCATTTCAAATCTGACACTTTGGCTAAAAAGTGTCACTACAGGAAAACTCATGAGGTCACCAGTATCATAAGAAATTGTCTTTTAGAGAGAATGCACTCACTGAATATCAAGCCAATCCACTAATGAGTTTTCATGATATCTTTCATGATATCCTCTGGGCATCATGAACGTGCTCACCAAATTTCATATGCAACCAATAGATTTTAAGATATGTTGCCTTGGATTAAAAAACTGAATGGACATATGGATGGATGGACAGACCAACAAGGTCATCCCTCTGACAATGGGGCAAAAATAGCCCTGCTACAATCAGCAAGTCACCAAGTTATCAGTGCTGTAACATTTCTCTAGAACAGAGGAACTCACCAGATTTAGCTTGCTGAGAGTAACATCACAATTCTTAATGGCCATTACCATGTGTCTTTACCTCTAACAAGAGAAGGTATTAGAGATTCTGGTGACCCATCAATCAGGCGTCTTGCACAGATTCCGGTGAAATCTACCCCTGGGAATTCGAGCAGTTCCAGACCTCAGGAGTTGCCACGTAATTCAAATATGTGCATGTGACGCATATTTGTGATTTGTAATTTGCTAGACAGAAAGAAGAAAAATATTTTAATTTTATTCTCAAGTAAGACACGTTTTTATCCCCAGGTTTGAACTGTAGAAAAAAACAACAAATCACAATCTTTGGCTAAATGTAAGTGAATCATGACATGATGTCCTTTCAGATCCAGGAAGAGTAATTTTTCCCCCCACCTGCATTCTGTGAAGACCCACTCCTGCTCTGCATGTGATCCAAGACACATTGAGGACACATTGAGATCCAGTCGCTCAGACCATACTCAAAGGTGGTCTGGCACGCTTATGACCACATTTTGTAGCACTGCTCAGTTGCCTCAGTTGCATTTCAATAGGCTGTTCACTCTGTCAGTCAAGGGTTGCTTATTACAGACCCATATTGAGGCTACTAAATGCCTAAATGTGATAGTAACAGTTTGTATATTATGTATTTTTGTAGTTTCAAATTACTTGTATTTTAATTAAATACAAGTAATACAAATATTATCATGCCAGTATTTTGTCTTTTGATACATTTGATGAGCAGGTATTGTAATTTGTAACAAGATCATTTTGATGTATTTGTGTCCTCTCTGGGCATGACGGTTCACGAGGGCTGGGTCCAGGCTACATCACTGCAACAGTCTCACTCAAACCCAAACCACACACAATTGGTTTGGCTCCTTTGCAGAGAAAAACATTAACTACAAAAGTCAACGGTTCTTTATAACATCTAATCTTGGCAATTATAGAGCCACTTTTCCAACCGATTCTAAAGCTGATCTCTATTTACTCGTCATCACATGGCATGTTTATATATGCCCTGACACTTGTCAATAATGTCCGTATCCCTTTGGCAGACTCTTCACTGCAAGAAAACCCACAGCTTTAGTGTTCCTGGTTTCAGGGTCTCACAGTCTTATGTAGTGAAGAGAGTGATGAGAAGTCTTGGGACTGAAACGAGTCTTTGTTGCTACTGCGCGGCCCCTGCTTGCATCATCAAGTGTAGGATTCGAGGGGATGAGTGGCGCCCTTCTATGAGATACAGACAGTATTGACAAGTATAATGGTGCATATGGGCATGTGCTATGACAAATACATAGAGATAAAGCTGAAAATCTGCAAAGGGATAAATAGAGATTTTTATTCTGGGCTTACCCCCTTGCCTGAAGGGGTAAGTTCAGGCAAGGGGGTAAGCCCATTACACTTACAAGGATAAGTGCAGTGGTCATATAGTGAGCTCACGTGTGCGAGTCACAGCTGGGCTTTTTAGCCCAACTCCAGCTGCCCTCCCTGAGGACAATTCCCTACATGGCTGAGAAATAACCCATCAAAAAAGGGCTGTACTCACATTGTACTGCGACAGTAGAGGCAAAAACATTCCAAAGATAACCTTTTTTTTTTTTTTTTTTTGTCCTGCAGAAATAATTCTGAGAGCTGTATTTTCCACTTCAGGGATGAATCTCAGATTGTCCATTTTCTTCACTTTGTCAACAGATAAGCCTGCATTGGTCACGTTTACGCTATTTATGATTTTTCTCGGCCAGTGTTCTGACTGGTA
>OMLB01028472.1:0-10000 GCA_900302555.1 Myripristis jacobus | reverse complement strand
GGAGGCGAAGAGCATGCGGCGGCCGTCATGAGACTTGCAGCAGTTCTGCAGTATTTCAACTCGTAAGACTCAAAAAGCAAAGTTCTCATCTCCAATCCAAAAAAAAACCAGAGCCAACCAGGACCTATTTTCATCATTCACTTCAATTCAGCTCAATTCAATTTCAATTCCAATACGAGTCTTCACTGTCCTATAGGGGATGTTTGGTTTGCAGACAGAGTTTAAATGATTGATACATAGCATCTTTCAAGTTTTTCAGAGAGTTTTTTTTCACATTTTTTGAACAAAAAAAGTTTTACTTCTAAGTACATTATCTGTGCACTTAAACTATTTTCTGTGCACTTATGCAGCTAATATTTGCAACGAACAGATCCAAACACCACTGCTTACAAGAGGTGTAATTAGGATGGTGTTGTCCCTTATGATGCAAAATAATCACACCATACACCGCACAGTTAAATGCCGGCTGACAAAAGCAGAGATGTGTAAACAGTTTGATACAGATACCCACGAAAAGGCTTTGCCCATTTTGATTAGACAACATCCTTTAGTGATTTATTCAGTTAAAACCAGGCAGATGAGACAGGTACAGTGTCAGGCAGGACAAAGCAAGTTTTGCTTCCTGTTTGGTCAAAAATGCACCTAAGCTAACCTGCATTTAGTGTGGGATTTTATTTTCCCCACTTACACCTAATGCATCTGTACCTGTTCCAAAAGAAACGCTTTGCCCCTGAGGGTCATGCATTATACTTGGTGTCCGTGTCACTGTTTTTGAAAAGAGCTGTTGCTGTTTTTCACATGTAAATGTTTGACCGTTTGAGCTCCACACAAAACACCTATCCAGCCCCGCTGTGCTGGAGTGAAGGCAGACAGGGAAGAGCTCAGCACGATGGAAACCACGCCAAATCACATAGGAACGCTTTGGATGGATAGTGGTGGTCCTATGCTCTTCTCATTGGCTGCACACAGCGTAATGTGCACATAGTGTGCATGTAAAAACTGCACTGATCCCAGTGTGATTACTGCACTAATCAACCCGCATAATGTGTGTCAGTGAGCAGCGAGGCCCCAGCACCCCCCCCACCAACCTAACATTACCATCCCACCTCTACATATTTTATCCCCTTCTCTCTCTCCCAGCGGTGGGGCGTTCGTGCTTGGAGGCTCTGTGTTTGATCTCTTTTCCCCTTTAAGAAGTGCCGGTCTGACGCTTGTAAGATGCTGCGAGATCTAGAGGCGAGGACGAGCACCGGGGAATATCCCACAGCGCCGAGCAAGTCATCAAATCACACGGCTTCAAAACAAACCCCAAAAAGTGTGTGTGTGTGTGTGTGTGTGTATTGTGGGGGTGGTGGTGTGCAAGTGGGAGATTAACAGTAAGCAAGTGACATGAGGTAAGTTGAGGTGATACATGGTAGAGGGCCACACTGAGAAACAATGGAGGCCATGTGAAGTGGGAAATGCCCACTTTTACACCAACAATGCAGGTTTTTTTTTTTTTTTACCTTGTACTACTCACTAAAAAGAAAAAAGAAAACTACGGATACAACTTCTACATTAGCAGAAACGCTGTAGGCGTATTTCACCCTCAGGTTAACAGCATCACAATCACCCAATCCCACTCAAATGTAGCGTTTTCTCTGTTTTTTTGCTCCAATGGTCCCTCATTAAAATTACACAATGAACATAAGTCAGAGTCCAATCCATAAGTCCAAAAGATGGTGATGTATTGGTAATTTGTCATATTACACAGGTTAATGTCACACGGAGGCTGGGAATAGAGGGCGGAATGGGAGTGAAATTGTCCTCCCATCTCGTGCGATCTCGATTTCTTCCCGTTCCAGCTATGCCGTGCCAATCCCCTCCCATCCCGATTCCATCCTATTTACGGCTGATCCTGTTACAATCCGGATTGTTTCCTGTTTACAATTACAGCACTTCTACTGAAGCAACCTTTGAGCTGTTGTGTTTTTCCGTTTCCGCGGGCTGACTGCGGCGTCGCGTGAGTACGCGGGGGAGATGATACCAAGGAAACGGGTAGGCAGGGGGTGTAAATGAAAGCATTTTGTGTATAAATAATTACAGCTGTCATCTAAAACTACTGCCAGATGATTGTAACATAACAGATATTCTTCGCCTCCAGCTCCCATTCGCTCCCGGCACATCCCGATCCCGACATCACAATGGAATATCCCTTTCTGTCACGGAGGAATTGCCGTTCAAGTGTCAGCCTCTAGATTCGATTGCCTTCCTGAAATATAGAGCACGTCCTGTATCATTTCACCTGTGCGGGTCACAAATTAGCAGGTGACCCGTTTACACCTCAGCTGATCAGAGTTGAAGCCACTACCCAAGAGCGCCGCAGGGTTGAGGACGCTGAAATGTGGGGTTAACCTGTTTACGCCGAGCTCAAATCCCAGATGGCAGTGGGATTTTAGGTACGTGTGAAAGGGGTGCAAGACTAAACAGGCCTGCCTTCACCATCGTCCCCCGGTTACCTTCTCCCACTCGGCCAATAAAACCCAAACAGCGTTCGGAGCAGGAACACACCGGGCGATCATCTTTTGATTCTCCTCAGAGATCTGTTTCTCTCGGTCTCTCTTTTTCCACCCCCAGACGCCAAGACAGGGCTTCCTCCTGCTCTAGGCCTCCACCACCACCTCCTCCCTTCTTTGCTCGTTACTTCCATCTCCTGCTTCCTCCTCCTCCTCCTCATCCTCACCGCCTGAGTCCCTAATGAGGCTCGGTGGGAATGCTCTCCGGCTCCCTCCCTGAAGATAGACCTGCTCTGTTTCTGCTCTGTTCTGACGAGCTGTTGGAACCGATTCTCTGATGCTCCTACCATATGGCCCAGCATCTTGGCAACACACACACACACACACACACACACACACACACAGATGTATACATACATATACACACAGGTATAAGCAAGCAAACATGCACATGCATATATGACACACACATGTTCACACTTCAAGTTTGTGCACTCATTCATATCCCCTTCACATTTTAATTATGGAAGCATGGAAATGTGGTGTGCAAATACAGACACACACACACACACACTCACATACACACAAACAGGGGTTAGATGACTTCACTGATGAATACACCAGGGATCTGCGACGAGTTGAATCCGTTGCTGATGCAAATTCCGTCGCCTTTTTGTCGCCGATTTGAGTTACCTTGATCTTTTGCCACTTAAAATGTAGCCTGGTGCGAGACACTCAAATGGAGAGGCACAACATTATGCTCAAGTTGATTTAAAATGCATTTAGAGTCTAAACACACTTGACATTTCCCAGCGCCGTCCTCAGGGTGTGCAGCTTTCGTCCCATTTCAGTGTTGTGCCACAGCTTCCTGTTGGGAATGCACCACCACCTCATACTTGTTTATTTTTACTTTCTTGACTGCAAGGACTTGTGGTATAATTTAACCCCTTGACCTCCGAGTCTCTATTAAATTCCCCCTTCGCGAGCTTCAAAGTAAGAAAAAAAATATTTTTTTCCCATGTTGCATGAAAATGTCACTTATATATTCTGTACATGTTGGTTGTGGTGCTTCCCTGGAGGTACATCACGCTTATTGAGTGAAAAATTCAAACACATGATGCCATTATACCAAACAGAAAATATCTACATGTCTTGTCCATCACTTCATATGAATTTCCCTGTAATTCAGGGAAATTCCGATATTCATATTCTCAGGATATTCACTAGAATTTAAAATAAAAAAGTTCTTTGGGGTTGAACAAAGCTCGGCCCACAGCATGCATTGGTAATCGCGAATTCACCGATGGGACCGGCAGGGCTGAGGATGTCTTGCATTTGAAAAGCTACATTTCAATTTGAAAAGCTCTCTCTCTCTCTCTCTCTCTCTCTCTCTCTCTCTCTCTCTCTCTGTATATGTGTGTGTGTGTGTAGGTGCCTGCGTGTATGTCTCCCACCGATGGGCAAACGCATCAGATCAATGTGATGATGATTTGAAAATAGGATGCACTCTACTGCCACACACACACACACACACACACACACACACACACACAGGCACACAGAAACGGGCACATGCAGCCAGGTAGACCAAGTTCTGCTTCCAAGTGTGACTGGTGTACTGTAGCACACATAACAATATCTGGCGTGGCACCACACAGCCCGGCCGTGCAACGTCTCTGCGCTGGCGAGGAGCTTAATGAGAAAACATTGGCTCGAGTGTTTCTGAATTGGATGGCAAAGACGCCGCGCTGCACTCTCTCTAACAATACGCTGGTAATGGGATAATAAACTCTACCTTGACGCTGGGTTGAGAATATTGTGGGGTTTTTTTAGTGCCGTAAAGGTCTCAGTGTGATGGGCATAACAGGCGGCTGCTCAGGATATTGAGTGCATCGTGATGGGTCAGATTTGTTCTGTTTCGTTTGCCCTTCTCTCTCACTCTCTATCATCCCATCCCTCTCTCCGTCTCGCTTTTCTCTCGCTTCCCTGTCTCTGAGTCATGCAGTTAGCAAGCAAACTGTTTTGTCCAGGTCTATTTCTGGATGTCATGCTGTAGAAGAGAAAAATACGATTAAAAAACAGAGCGAGGGAGAGAGAGCGAGAGAGAGAGGGAGAGAGAGAGGGAGAAGGAGAAGGAGAGAGAGAGAGAGATTTCCCCGCGGCTTAAGGATCTAAGAAACTTAAACCGTTTAATTCAAAAAAATGATACTCAGCAAAAAGGGCAGTCTGTCACCAAGGCAGCATAAACTCGCCCTGTACACACACACACACACACACATACACACACACACACACACAGACATGTACACACACGCGAAATGGAGCTGAAACACCATAAACATCCCTCATCTCCGAGCCTTAGCGTCAGGAAGCCGATGACTGCATTACAGCGAGCCCATGGCTGGCTTCAGTCGATCAATAACTGAACCTGATAACCATTTAACAAATTGATTTTTGAAATGGAGCTTTAAATGGATAAAGGCCACAGACAGAGGCAAATATGTGTTTGAAAATGAACCCCTGCAAGCTTTTCTTTTTTTTTTTTTTTTTTTACCATATTTCATCCTCAACATAATCTCTCTCTCTGTTATCATGTAATCTCTCTCTGCCTCCCCCATCTGCGTTTCCATCCAGTTGTTATTATTCTGATGTATGATGCATTGAATTAGACAGCCTGATGGAAATGTCATTTTTTTTTTTTTTTACATTAGTTTTACATTTTCCGTCTGGGGTTCACAGAGGCTGTTTACTCCCTTAAAAACACACTGATGGAAATGTACCTAAAACTCATTTCATTTTTTTGGTGACATTTAAAAAGTTTGCTTGAAGCTCAGTTGACAGATAGATGGAAACGGCAACAGCTGAGTGCGCGTGTCTTTTTCATGGTTTTGTATTTTTTCCGCATTTTTAGGAGGTTACCTGAAGTTGAAGAAGGGTCAAGATTTCAAAAAACACAATTACACAAAATGTAATTTCTTCAGGTAGCCCGGCTGCTCGGTAATGCAATGGCAAGGTTTATTTTGAAGGAGGTCCTAACTACCTAAAAGCAGGTGTTACATTTTTCAAAAGGCTAAGCTCACAGTTTGGAAAGGAAAGTTTAGGTATGAATTGTGTCTCTCGCTCTCCCCCTCTCTTCCTCTCTCCCTGCTCCTCCTGGTTTTTAACCTCAGAAACCTCTAGCTGTCTTCCCTTTGATAAATACCATCTTCCTCGGATTTAACAGAGGCTATGGAACAAGAAAAGAAGAGTCATCCCTTCCCTCATGGATCATAACAAACCCTCAGTATTCATCACTTCTCCCATGATATCATCCCCGGCCAAGATATTCCACTGTCTTTTTATATTTTGTTCTTTTTACAGGCCACTAAATTCCCCTTCCTCTATTGCCAAAGAGGTCAAGGTAAGTTTATTTCATCCCTTCCCTCCCAATGTGTGATCCTATGGGGAGTAATCCCTCACCGACCGGCTCACACACACTCACCCCCCGCTCACACACACAGCTTTGCATGCACTTGAAACCACCAAGGTGTGTCTGTGTCTGCATGACTCATGATTTACATTGTGGAAAGCTCGGGAGGTGGGAGGATGGGGAGAAGAAGAAAAAAAAAAGCGGCAAAACATGGGACCTCTTTTCTCCTGGACAAATGGCTGCAGCAGTGGCAGCAACAATTTTTTTTCTGCTGCTGGGAGGTGAGGCCGGTCCCTGTAGATCAGGCCGAAAGCCCCAGAATGTGACTTCTCATATGCTGGTCGGGCTGAGCTTTGAGCTTTGATCCCTAACTGAAGAGAAAGTCGGATTTTCCAGCACAGTGACTGACGGGTCGGGGAGAGGGGCTGGGAGTGGGAAAAGCCGGGCTGCTACTAAGGCGAAGGGATTGAAAGGGGAGAGGGAGATGGGGAGCGAGGACGAAAAAAAAAATTGCCCCACACAAAATCTCATTTTTTTCAACTACATTCTTTTTTTTTTTTTTTCTTTCACCCCTCTGGAGTCATTTAATTCTTGGCAAGTGCCGGCTGAAAGCTTTTCTCAATGAGAGTCGGAGGGGATGCGAAAGGCTAAGACTTGTCTGAAGTCTCTTGGGGCCTGAAGGAAGCACTGTACCAGAGATGGGAGGAGATAGATTCCGGGACAAGTGGAGGGAACAATGGCGGTGACATGGCATAACTAATCGATATGAGAAAGGCTCTAACTTTTGCGAGAGGGACGGGCGCTTGATGTGACGATCCCTGTCTCTTCCCAGCCTATTCCATTCCGGCTCTCCGGTCTAGCCATTCCTCCACACCCTTCATTTCCTTTCTAAGCGGACATCCTTTGAAATGCTAAGCAATCAGGCAAAGGTCCACACCTCGGGCTTTCCCCTTGAGACACAAACTCATTTTCCCTGGCACGGCTCAAGGGGTCACCCGGTCCATCTGTCCATTACGCCCAGGAAGCTACTGTTCAGGACGGGGGCAGCGGTGGAAAAAAGTCCGCAAAAATTCTGCACACAAGTAAAACTAGCAGTTCGGAAATGGAAAAATATCCAGCGTGCATGCAAAAAGTTATTTCAATAAGAGCAAAGAGTAAAATGTGCTAAAGTCTGTATTTTAAAAGTAGCCATAGTGAAGTTCCCTTCATTTCAGCTATCATAAAGAATCATATTTTATGAGCTTATCCTATGTTTTTGAATGGATGACCTTATTCTGTAAAGTAACTACAGCCGTCAGATGAATACAGCAGGGAAAGAAAAAGCGCAGTCTCTGAAATGCAGTGTAGTAAAAGTATGAAGTCCAGCAAAATGTAATAGTGCCCTAATGCCCTTTAATATTTAGTTCCAAAAAAGCTGAAACATTGAATTTCATGTATGAATCATCTTGATTACAATTAGACTGCTTAGTTTGCACCATAAAATGAAGCACAATCTTATACCTGTATCAGAGCTTCCACTTTTGGGATTTTTATTGCAACTATTACACCAGACTAACGTGTGACCATATCGTATATTTGTGTCTTCTTTTGTGCCTTTATTGTGTTCAGTGATATCAATCATGATACTGAAGAAAACAATCAGAATCCTCATTCTTCCTAACACAGCTGGACCTCCTATTCAGAAATCCCCCTTGGAAATGTTAGCAGGGAGAACATATGCCACTTCTTAAGGCCATGATACATGGGTGACATTTTAAGGCAATGCAGATGGGCGTTTATACCCACAATTATGGCTGACAGCGCTCCATCAAGGTGCTTTTGTTCCGTGAAGCCCGCGTCGTTATCCACATAAGATTTTGTCCCATTTGCGAACCGCCATCCTCGCTGTGGGCAACGCTGCTGTTCTCCATTAGCCCCGAACGCGGCTCACATATATCACGGCCTCCACATCAGCCGTATTCTTCTGAGGAACTTAATTAACATGGGCAGAGCAGAGGTGTCTGGTTCGAGTCAGAAAACACCAGAGAGAGCGGGAAAAAATGATGTTGAATCAAGTCTGGACATGTTGGAGGTTAGCGCTGACCACAGCGGCTAAAGCAGCTGTTTGCCGGGCCTCTGTTGTGGTTTTTCTATACACATTCTCTCTGTCTGTCTCTCTCTCTCTCTCACACACACACACACACAACACAGCTTGTTTTTGTGTTTTGGTCAGGTTCAGACCAAGTCACTGTGGTCTGCTAGGGCTTCAGAAACACACATGCTCTCTGTTTATGTTGTGCTCACAGGCCTCCTGCGGTCTGCCTTCATCTGGCCCGACACAGCTTACTATCCCAGCATTACACCCTCCCTCTCTCTCTCTGTCTCCCTCTCTCTTTCTCTCTCTCTGTCTCTGTCTCTTTCTCTCTCTCTGTCTCTGTCTCTTACACCAAACACATTTTTTTGTTTTTGCTGGAAAAAAAGGAGAAAAGAAATGGATGCATATTCCACATGCAGGTGACATGACTAAAACACAATATGTTCTTCAGTGTCCCGTCCCGGTGGTCTCTCATTACATCTATGAAGATGAGCCAGTTCAGTCTAAAACATGGTGAGTTATTTAAAAATGATCTGGTTCGAATGGTTGCAGCTACAAAACGACGGAGGGGGCCAACTGGACCCAGGACCGCACATTCAGCTGACAAATAAACACAGAATTTCATGGTTGAAGCGAGGCAGTATCACTTGGATTGGCTCAAATGTACATCATGTCCTATATAATTGTGCCTACATGGGTCACAAAATAGCAGGTGAACTGTTGGCACCTCTGCCGATAGGAGCCACACTAATAATGAGCCAGGCTTGTTTCAGGGTTCAGACCACAGGCCTGAAATGACGGTTAATGCACTTAAGCTCAAGTCCTGGATGGTAGTGGGATTTTAGCACGGTGTAACAGGTTGCCCGTCTCTTGAACTCGTACTTCATTTTTTTCCTGTCGGGGTATGTGTATATGTAGATGTGTGGCTGTGTGTGTGTGTGTGTGTGCCGCCTGTCCGCCTCTTGCTTCAATTCACCCTACTCCCTGGCCTCGACTCGCTTTCTTACCCTGTTAATCTTTCCTTCCACAATCTCCTCTCTCTCTCTCTCTCCCTCTGTCTGCTCTGTCTCATTTTGCTGTCTATTGTTGGAGGCCAGTGAGTTTAGGAGAGCCGCTCGGCCTGAAAACACAGGCGGGGTCGGCATGGACGCAGCCGAGCGCGACGGATACAATAACCCCTGCGGTGGAAGCGCCCATGTGCTAAATTACTGCCACAAATGTTCTTCCATCAGGCCGCGGCACTACCATCGCAGCCATTCAGCTCTCCCGAGCCCTGACTCTCCTTTTCCTTTACAATTAACTGCAGCCCGACACAGTCCCTCCACTGAGTCTGGCTCCAGCTGGAGGTGGGATGCCGGTGTTTGGGGTAGCAGGTGGGGAGCAGGCAGGCAGAGGGGGGGAAAAAAAGCAAGTGCAAGAGGTAGAGAGTGAGTGAAAAAATGGGAATGAGATATGGAGCGAAGAGAGGGAAAATTTTGTTAGAATGCATTATCGAACAGGTGCAGGAATGCCAGTGTTATTACAGAGTGGTTGGTGAACCTTTTCCATCTTCTAGTGTCTGCCATAATGAAGCCCAGCAGGTCATATAAGTGGGTGTGTGTGTGTGTGTGTGTGTGTGTGTGTGTACTGCCTGCCTGCCTTGCACGGAAATGTATGATTAAACTCTACTGCTGGTGAAGCAACAGCAAAGAACCAAGGCAGCGGCATAAGGCAGAACAAGTCACTTTCCCATCTGCGTGTGTGTGTGTGTGAGTGAGTGTGTGTGTGTGTGGGTGTGTGTGTGTGTGAGTGCGTGCAATGGAATGGAACAGAATGACACACAAGGAGAACTTCCCCTCTGTGAGTGATTCAGCTTCCTTTAATCCAGCTCTGTCTCGAACAACAGAGCTGCCTTGGGTCTGGGAAAACTAAAGTGTGTAAAGTGTGACTACGCTGACCCATGACAGCGTGGCCGGCCTTTCCAACACACCACACAAACCAAATGATGGCCAGGTGGACAGACACACAGAGCGGATGACTAAT
>OMLB01028469.1:17392-30227 GCA_900302555.1 Myripristis jacobus | reverse complement strand
TATGCAATATGAGACCTTCATGGGGGCTGGATTATTTTTTGCCAATATTGCCCAATAGGACTCGATGTTGAAACATGGATATTTTATACTGCTTTCTAATTTATTATTTCAAACTCAATGAATTTCAATGAGAAACTGCATGTTGGCTCATGAAAATAACACAGAATGTAGAATTACATCAAGCAGAAGAGAAATGCAGCAAATTCACAGCAGACAGGTTTACCAGTCACCTCTGAGAAGAAAATAAAATAACTGCTCTAACTGCTATTCTACTTAATGTATCATAATTTATAATTAATCATTAAATTATCAATTTAGCATGATTTTCCTTATTACACATAGTTGATAATAGTTTAATGCAAATATTTCAATTAAATATATAAAATAAAATACAAAATATTTTGGTTTGAAAGCATGTTTGTCAGTCAAAATATTTTGTTTGTGCCCTGTGACCCTGACTAGGATAAGTGGCTGAATGAATGAATGAATGAATGAATGAAGTATGTTTGTTAGTTTTACAGTGTACAGAATGAGAATAGTGAATAGCATGCAAAACACTCAGATCATGCTAAAACAGTACTAAAACAGTAAAACAGCGACAGGTGAAAGCAGGTGAGTCCGGCGGCGTCGCGTCACCTCTGCAGGCGTTTCCACGACGCCGAGGCCGAGGCCCTCCGACACGACGAAGGCGGTGGCGCTCCACGTGGTGATGCTGTCCGGCACGGTCAGACTCATCACCGCCGTGCTCAGGTTACTGCGTGAGATGGCAGGAAACACGACTTCTGATGTTAATGCTAGTGAAAACAAGGTCGATGTTAAAAGCAGATAGTCGACATGTTGTGGTGTTTTACTCATCCTTCACCCTGTGTCGGCGTCCAGCCACAGCCACGTCTCCGGAAAGTTCCAGCGTTCCCGCGGCTCCTCCTGCTGCTCCGTGTCCGACTCAGCGGTGATGGCGAGGAGCTGGACTCCCTCCCCTGCTGTGGGGAACACGAGCTTTAGCGATACGAGCCCTGAGCTGCCTGGCGAGGCGAGACACTCAGTGACTGTGAGGGATCAGACTCTCACTCAGCTGATTCTTAAGACTTACGAAACTCAGGCTGTGGCATCATGGGATATTTCCTCTGGACGGATAAACTGGTGTCAGTCAGCACCACAAGATCGCACGTCTGGGCAAAGGCACAAAAAGATGGCAAATACATACATTACCTCTATGCTTTATACATTTGGCTGGTGCTTTAATCAGAGTGGGTTTCCACTGAGATCAACAGACTAAACTTCAGCTCCTGAATGGCAGTTAGCTCCATGCAAGAAGAATTCTACTTTTAATCAGCTATTCCAGAATCCACATGATCCACTGTGTAAATCAGACAGCTTCAGAGCTGCGGGAAGGGTTACTGTTTCTTTACTCCGGCGGAGCCAGGCTAACGACTCCCATAGACTTCAAGTCTTTATGCTAAGCTAACAGGAAATACTACCCATAGGAGCTGAACCACTGGACGTACATCTGGTCTCAGTCTGGGGAAGCCGGGAAAAGGGGATTTTGCCCGAAACATTGGAATATTCCTTTAAGGTGAAACTTAGCTTCCAGTGTGTGTTCAAACCTTCAGGACCTTATTTTAAAGTCTAGTCAAGAAACGTTTAAAGGTTTTTAAAATGATCATACATTTCATGCTGAAATTCAATGACCAGGTCTAGACTCTGTAAATCCAATGTTTCGTTGTCACCATTAGGAGGCAGCACTTTCTTATCTCTGAAAAAACTCAGCAGTAAGTCAGTAAGTCAGTGAGTGACATACAAGCTTCTAGGCCTTCACCCCAAGCGAGGCTAGGCAATGTTGTTTTGGGGTTTTAAGATCTTTGATGTTTACATGACCCACTCATACCCTGTGACTTAATCTGCCTTTTGCCACGGATAGATCAGTTAACAGAATATTATTTTGATGTCGACCCTTGATGTCTAACCCTAACCCTAAACTGCAGTAAAACTACAAGCAAACCAGCAGCTGTTTGGAAAAAATAAGTTTCAACTTGAACTAGATTATGGAAACTTGACGGGTTACTCTGTGCATGTAATTTAGCCGTTGTAGTTAACTCATAGTACCTACCAATATTGCGCACCAGGCAATGTGTAATATCATTTATAATAAAGAAATTGTGTGATAAGAAAAGCCAAGTGTGAAAGCAAAGTGAAAGCAGGGAGGAAAGTTCAGTTTTAAGCAAGAGAGAATAATCTGCTGTGATATGGGGCAACTGTCCTCCCCCTAATAAACAAGAAATTAATACAATATTTGTGATCTAACCATCATGTCTATCATTACAAAAAAAAGGTTACCATGAAGATGGAGTATGGATCTCCCATTTGTTGCCTAATGGGTTTGTCACGGTTATACCCGGCGATCTCCTCCAGCACCTGTGAAAAGAGCAGCAGCATCCTCAGAGCGCACTACTGTTACCGCCTACAAAGACACACAAAACAATCGGAAACAAAATAAAGGGGCACGTATTGTTAAAACCTGTATGGCCAAAGTGGGAACAGGCGGATTATGGTGCCTCGGTTTACATCTAACCGATACCTGAGGTGGGACAGAAGATCGGGTTTCGGAGGCACACCTGACATTATAACTTCAGAAAAGTGTGTGTGGGTGGTGGGCATGACGCTGGAAACACTGAGAATGAGAATCTGAAATGCTTTACAGATCCCCGAGGGGAAACCGGATCAGTTGCAGCTGCTCAAATTCACAAGAGAAAAACATATATAAGCATAAGTCCGATAACAAGAAATAGAAAGGGACAAAAATAAATATGTGCATTAGAAATTTGAAAAAAAATGTATGTGCATTATGTAAAAATACATTAATTCTACAATATCATTGCAACAATAAATACAGAAATAAGAAATTGATAATATGTAAAAAGTATACCTTTATACATCATACACCGGTGCACTATTGAATTACAGGACAGTTCTGCAGGTATAAATGTTATTGCACGGCTAAATATTTAAATAGTGTGCAGTTATGCAGTCCATTAACTCAGGGAGAGTTAACTGGGAGAGTCCTGTCACTCACACATCACAGGAACAGATCATTTTAAATGTAAACACATGATATGACCGCTGCAGTTCAGGAAACACACGACCAAATCACCTTGACCACAGGCTCAGCGGAGGGTCGGCAGTGTTGTTGATTAAGCCGCTTTTGAAGTGGTAATCGGTTCAGTTCCTGGTCCCGGCAGTGTTTATGTGAGGTCCAGCACACATACCTGCAGTGTGTGTGTGTGCTGAATATTCAAGGCTGCAGGGACGAGCGCTGGAAATGAGCTGAAACTTGTGTGTTTCTTGTGATCTTTGTGTGTGGTTTTATCTGTAAATCTGCCGCACACAAACATCATGTTTCTACCACTTACAGGGCTACGGATACACCACGACAATCTAATCAGGTTATTATAGTTTTGCATTTTTTATTCGTTTTTATTTCGTTTTGAGTTTTTCTTTTCAATTTCACTTTATATTTGGCAGACGGTTTTATCCAAAGCGACGCACATATGAGTTTTTTATTCACCACAAGTAAAGATCTATTCAGGGGAGAACGAAGGCCATAAAGTGCAATAAAGCTCTGGTTCTGGTCTAAAGGACAGGATCCAATGGATTCTAATCGAGTTTAGTTTGAATTAGTTTTTAAAGCCAGTTTGCTAATTTCGATTAGTTTTTACATTTTGAAACCGCTCAGTTTTAGTTTAGTTTTGGGAATTTCTCAGGGATGAACTTCAAAAAAATCAGAAAAATATTGCATAGTAAAAACTCAGTAATACATCATA
The DNA here is from genome assembly GCA_900302555.1 of Myripristis jacobus. Taxonomy (NCBI): domain Eukaryota; kingdom Metazoa; phylum Chordata; class Actinopteri; order Holocentriformes; family Holocentridae; genus Myripristis; species Myripristis jacobus. The sequence goes on along the minus strand of OMLB01028469.1, from coordinate 26,409 downwards.
TGATTTTTAAAATGTATTCAGTTAGGACAGACGAACAACCAAATAAACTGATAGAGATGAAAAGTGAAGTTTTCTCCATAATTTTAGTTTAATTTTTCATTTTGTAAACAGTCAATGCCGTTTCAATGAGTTATCTTTTTGTGTGAAGCCTCATTTCAACTAAAGTTAACTAAAATATTTTGTTCATTTTCGTTAACAATAATAACCTTGATCACTGCATGCTACACTCAGATGAGGATATGTGAATCCTGTAATGGTAAGTAGCTGTAAGAATCCTATTTTTGCCTGTGAGATGAACCTGATGAACTGTAACACAAACCACCGTGGTCACAAACTCATTTTCTTGTGGCTTTCACATCACAGGAAGTACTCAGATCGTTTTACACATTTCTTGGTCACTGGGCTCACTGATCTGGGTTAATACTCCTTTTATTCCGTATTGCCACAGCATCATGACAGCAAGAGCCACATGTAGGCCACTCAGTCAGGGTAAGACATTTCACTCCAGCTGTTGGCCCCAACTCTGTATCAGAGCCTCCAACACCTGCTAATATCATCGCTGCGCATAGTTCGTGCGCTATAGGAACCAGAGCAGTGTAAGATGTCTTTCTTACCTTTTCCTTGGTGATGTCGTTGTGTGAGCCATTCAAACGGGCGGCCTTGTCCACCACCAGGATCCCCACCAGAGAGCCGGGCTCCGCTACCGACACCCTCAGAGACACTGGCTCCGCTGGCTTCCTGTCGGCCTCGCTCCAGCTCAAAGACACCTACCAGACACCATCACAAACCATCAGACTCCGCCAAACCAGCAGACACAGTTATATACCATCATATACCATTATAGATCCCCAGACACCATTATACACCATTATATGTCCCCAGACACCATCATATACCATCATGCACCATTATAAACCCCCAGACACCACCATGTACCATCATATACCATCATAAACCCCCAGACACCATCATACACCATCATGCACCATTATACACCCAAAGACACTATCATATACTATCGTATACCATGATATAACATTTTATCCCATTATATAACAATAGACACAATCATACATCATCACAGCTTATATACCAGCACCAAGACCTTTATAAACCATTAGAAACCATCATATACCATTCACCATTACATTCTTGTACATATGTTATATATCTTTACAAAAATCAGGATGGAACCACGCTAACGACTCCCATAGACTTCAGGTCTTTATGCTAAGCTAACATGAGATTCTACCCACAGGAACTGAACCACTAGACATGCAGAGGTGTCCAACATCTGGTCTCAGTCTGGGGAAGTAGGAAAAAGGGAATTTTGTCCAAAACGTTGGATTACTGCTTTAAGACAACGGAAGACAATCACCTGGTTTTGTAAGAGCCAGGTGATGGGCAGCCATATGGCATCATTGATGACTTCTCCATTAGGATGTACACAGTAGACTATGATGCAGACCTGAGGAGCCCAGGAGCTGTCCGGGACCAGGATTAATGGAAGATTGCTTTTTCCAGCAGATATTATCTGACCTCTGGACTTCACCTTTACACACAGACACAAGAAATTGAGACATCCGGCATTTTTCAAAGTGCATAAATCAGGATAATAGAGGGCTCTTAATGGCTGATATCTAAAAATGTTTCATAGCAAGAAACCTTTTGCACCACTGAATCCCAGATGAATCATATCTCTTCTTCTCTAGTCAATAACTTCTCAAAGAACTCCCTTATTTCTCATTTTAACTCTTAAATAATTCATTTTCTGAGAATTTTACTATGATATGATCCCTCTACGGCCACAGATATATTGACAGGGTGCCACAAGCATACCACTTAGGGAGCTTATTCCACTGTTGCACTCATTCTAAGTTACTATAAATGAGAGCCTGATCTCAGTGAATAAAATGTAAAATGCAAAAATCTAAATGAATCAAGCATAAAATATGATGAGATGCCTTTCCTGCCTGCCACGTCTAGGTACTTACCATGTAGTGGATATCAGATAGCTGAAAGTTGCTCTGAATTTCCAATTGGAGAGGTAAACCAACCTTAAGGAAGAGAAGGATTCGTCAGCTAATATGATTAGATAAAACACAAACTACACACATACAGCATTTAGACTAACTGATAACAAAGACTAATGTATTTGTTTCTGACAGTTTGTTCCTCATGTTTACCTGCGGAGATGAAATGGGTCTCTGAATCTCCAGGTAAGATTTACTGGGGGAGGTATAGCTGCTGTAGAGATTTAGTGTCTTTTGGCTATCCTCAAAAGAAGCCTGGGAGTCAAAAAACAAACAAACAAATAAACAAAAACTCACTGTCATCTAAAAGATACCATGTCTTCTCTCTCCTGGTAGTTAACACGTCTACAGCTTTAAAGAGTAACTTCACCCAAAACTCATTATATTTGTATCAAGTACTCACAATGTATTGCCTTGAAACCCTGACAAGGAAATTTTTACTCGCAAGCCTTCAGAGTAACCTTGGACGCAAGCATGGTAAACGCACATCACACAACATCATGATACTCTGGAAAGGCTGGTCTTGTGGCAAGGAAGAACTGATTCACTTTTCATACTTGGACAAAGACTGTGTGGCAGGGGTGTGATTAGCTTTTGGTGATGATTCAACATGTGGAAATGGCATATCTCGACATTGCAACATTGCATTTTTGGGGGGAGGAAGGCACTCTCCTATTTGTAAGGGATTCAAGGCAGCAGAGGTTGAGAATGTAGTGCAAAGATAATGCATTATGAGTAAAGTAGATCCATTTTGGCATCCCACATGGATCTGTGCTAGGTCCTCTAATATTTTCATTGGCCACGCTGCATCACAGTAAAATTGTCCATGAAAAATGACATTTTTTCTTCCTTTCTTATGCAGACACAACTTCACATGGCAATAAAAACTTTTCAGTGCTAATTTTCACAGTTATCCTCACTTCAATGGTGAGTATTTCAGTTCCGTTCAAGAGCTGCAAGAAAAGCGGTATGACTCCGTCCGCGGGAACAGGAAACAGGAACACCTCTTCTACCGGTAATTCCTGTGGTGGGGTAAAGTTGAACCCAGAAGGACCTGGCATTTGTGAAACACGGGGTACAATTCCTCCAGAGATGCCCCAGTTTACAAGCCAAGGAATTTGCTTGTACTGCGTCACTGAAACTCTAACAGTCTTTCCCTGGTCCTCTGGTGACAGTGGCTGGTTGTTGAATGTGGATATTTTCAGCTGCAAAATCAAGCAAAAAGTGATAGTTTATGTTATATTTAATGTTTAAGGTATTAGTAGAGAGATTAAAATTGACTCTCTGATATATACGCTGCCCATTGTTAAGTAGCCCTGTTCCTCCCACACTGCACGTCAGTACATGCTGTTAGTTGTCGATGTCTCTGCACCAATTCCACCAAGTAAAAATCCTGTGCATTTATTGTACAAGAGGAATAATGGGATTCTTATTATGAAATTGTGTGTTAACCCTTTGCAATGGTGGCAAAGCATAAATGAACTCTCAAAAGCAGATTCATCTCAGTTCTCTGACACTGATTTGAGGGAGTACAGAATAATGATATCCCAGCCTCTCTGGATTTGATTGCATCTATTAAAAAAAAAAAATGAAATGACTTGATTTGATTGTCAGAAATAGTGCAAGCCTCACCTTAGCAGTGAAGTTCAAAGAGGGCCTTAATATTTTGGAATAATCATCAAAGGAAACTTGATATTGTTCCCCAGCTAGAGACACCTTTGTCACGCTGGAATATGTGAGACCTGAAAAATGAGAATGCATTCACAGCAGGCACCAACAAGCAATGCCAATCATTCAGTAATAACAATACTAGACTTTCTACCCTCTAAACCCATATTTACTGTATGGAAAACCTGTAGTGCCCCCATACTGCTATTATTGACTTTTTTCAACTAAAACCATTTTTACACTTTCACAATGATTAAGTTTTTGATAAGAGGACAGAGAGTTTAACATGGACTTTCCATACATTCTGAGGCAATAACACATTTCTTTACAAATATTTGAAAGCACTGAGGTAAAACAAGCCCATATATTACGCTATGCAATTAGTAGTCAACCTTAAGAAACTACATGCAATCACTCAAAATCCATGGGACTTTAGTGGGACTTTAACAAGTCACTATACAACAACTCAGAAGCATGTGAGGCTTAATCTGGATATTATGGAATAAAAAACTGTTTACCTGTTAGGTATTCAGTAACGTTAACATCAATGATTACAAACTGAGGGCTCCTGTACTCGTCATCGAACTCTGCAAATCGTTTTTTCATGTCACGGAAGTCGGGAACATCAAATGTAAAATCTGTCGTGCCATCGATCTACATGGAAGCACACGTGGATTTGTTATTTGTGAGATTGAGTACAGATTCAGGGAGATAAATACCGTGTATCACAACTAAACCCTTCCCTTAAATGATTTTTGGTGTTGAAGATAGTTAAAACACACCATTATCATCTGTGTAAGTTTACTTCCAAATTATAGCCATGGTCCTGAACTGAGGTGACATACCGTTTTATCCTCATGGAAAACTCGTCTCATGCCGTGGAAAACATGGATGAATGATATATTCACGCGTCCCTGGACAGGTTTGCCATACATATACCTGAGGATTATGACACATTTCAGTTAACTCTTTTCTAAAGCCTCAGGTTTGATCCAACATCACAAGATACATAAAAATTACAAAGAAAAAAACTGAGAAGCAGGACATTGCTGAGCAACAACATGCTTAATGAATCCCTTTTCTGGATAGAAAACTGTTAAAGATTTGATTTCTGGATGTGTGCATGTTATGAATGACTCACTTCGCTGTGACAGAGCCGTGCAGACTGTCCTCATAATACAGGACGGCGGGTGCCTTGATCACAACCTTAAACTTTGGCAACTCTGGAACCAAAAAAAAAGGTCGTGAACTTCACCAGTCAGGGATGATTCAACACTGACTTCCCAGAGCATGCAACACTGGGCCTTTAAGAACAAAGTTAATATTGGTTGGTATGGAAAATGTATTTTAACACCAGACTTAATGGACTGCCTCTGTATTACACCTGGGCTTTACACAGGATGCTGAGGATGTCTAACATGGAGACCAGATAAATCATACGTACCATAATGAGCCACGTTGAAATGCTTCTCACTGGAAACGCCCTGTGACACAAAGACTCATTTTCAGACAAGTCAGTGAAGGTTTTTCAGTCATCAACATGACGCAAAATCTACAAGTAGCCAGTCGAAACACCTAGACTTCCTGCATGACTTTCAATATGTTTAGTTACAGAACTGAAGAAGCTTTTCGAATGACCTTTCTGCAGGTAGAGAATAATGGTGTTAACTTATGCAAGAGAACTGATCCTAGCTGAGAAAATGTCAGTGTGCATGTCCTTTACGCTGCATGCTGTGCATATAAGATTTTACCCAGATTTAGAGACAAGTGTGTATATACTGTGTGACATCCTAATAAACAACCATGGTGAACAAGAAGGACTTAAGAGAGATGTCACTATATAGGATTTTGTATTTTGCAGAATGGCCGGTTCAAGTGTCAAAAACTCACGTCGACTGTGGTAACGATGGTCCATTTGCCGAGTGGTGGGTTGTCAGACAGCTGGAGCCGTTTCGTGACGACGCCGAGAACGCTGTCCAGATTGAGCCACTGTCTGATCATGTTCCCCCGAGGATCCTGGCTCATACCAGATATTAATTTTTAAAAAAAAAAACAAAAACAGAGAGGATTATTAACAGTCAATCCCGGCTCTCCTGACTGCACCTTTCCTCAAGCGTCCACATCAGGTCCCTGCAGCCTGTCGGGGTTCACCTCAGTCCAATAGCAAAATAATAATCAGAATAAAAATAATGATAAACTTTTACCAAACAGTACTCACCTGAAAGCGATAGTATTTTACTTTTTGAGCATAAAAACAACAATGTAAGTAAGTAAGTAAGAATAATTGGAGAGAGGAAGACACCATTTGAGAAGAGGTTAAATCAGTTCATTCAGTTCTGGGTAGCAAACGTTATGGCTGACTGATTAATTGGCTCATTGATTAACTGACTGATACTGTAGTTGTTGATTGTTCTTGAGGAGATACGTGGGGTTTAATTTGCAGCATAACGATAAGATAACTCACTCTAATGATGATGTCGGCCGGGCTCGCGTGCGGTTTCCCGTCCGGGTGGATGGACACGGCGCGGATCTTCACCTCCTGTCCGGGCCGGTAGTTCAGCTTGTCTGTTTGGATGAAGGTGGAGAGGCCTTTGGGGTTGAAGCGCAGCCGTGTTGAGTTGGAGAAAACCTCAATGCCCGCCATGTAACCTTTGACCTCCAGAGTGTACGGCCTCCAGTAGCTCGACTCGCTGCCGAGGACCTGCCGAGGTCAAATGGAGCGAATGATTACTATTAAAGTGGATTACATGGGAAAAAACAACAAAAGCATAGATCCTAACAAGCAGTTAGGACATAATAACATTTATAATAACATTAGAAATTATTATGTAATGGTAAATTGATAGTTAATTAAACTTTAGTTAACAGTTATTTTCAGTTATCAATCAGTTAAATGATAATTGATCATGTTTATTTATTACATAGTAGGTTATTAACAGTTTATTGTTGCACACATAACATTTCATACACCATATTAGTATATGTTAATGATTACAGAATGACGTAAACATTTAAGAAATGGTTTATTAAACATCACTAACAATATTTGGATGGCTATTATAAAGTTGCTGCAAATGTTAATAATAGTTAATAAATATATGTAGGTCATCTTTAAAAATGATCTGAATGGCTTTTAAAGTTGAAGTTTTTGATTTTAGCTGTTTAAGCTTCCAACTTGTAATGGTTTGTTGACTTGTGGCAAAATTCATTAACTAATTACCATAATCAGCAGCTACAACTTTCTGATAGCTATGAAAATAATGTTTATGGACACTTTACAAACTAAGTGTTATAAAATATCTGTTCCATTTGTCTATGTAATGTTTGCAGATTTTTAACAAACAATTTGTTAAAGGTTTACAAATCACTAAATTAACAAATGCTTAATAATAGTATATAAAATGTTATAATGTGTGCAACAATATTTGCATATATTTTGCATAAAATTTGGGAATTTCCCAGTTTGGGATCAATAAAGTAAATCTATCTATTTACCTATCTATCAATAAGCTGTTAATAAATAGTGTAATAAGTAAACCTTATTAAGTATCATCTTATTGTTTGTTAACTGTAAAATAACCATTAACTAAAGTTTAATTAACTATAAATTTACCATTTTTGAATGATGGTTATTATAGAGTGTTACCAATGGATTTTAATGTTAAAATCCATAACCTGGTGTTCATATTGTACAATATCTGTGTCCTAAAACATAAATGATGATGCACTCACAGGTGGCAGCACCAGCAGCTCGGTCGAACCTTCAAACACACAAATTAACAGCCGTATTGGATCTTTTCAGTCTTTATGATAATAATAGTCATACATTTTATTTGTTTAGCGACTTTGTTTGTACTCAAAGATACTTTGACAATTCTACAAAGCAATAAAGTAGATTAATCAAACAACAATGTGGTCGTCACAGCAGTTTGTCGTAGGCGTCTTGTTCTGAAAGGCATGCTGGGACAAACAAACGGTTTACCTCCATCGATGGTGGTTGAGTTTGAAGCAACGCTGCTGTTGCCGTGGACGATCTGAGCGAGCACGGTGACCGGCGAGGCGGACAGGACGGTGACGGACACCGCGGCTGGGACTCCAGGCCGGAGGGACCGGGGGCCCAGCAGCAGATAGGAGGGCCGGGGGTCGGGCCTGACAACAACAAGCAGCAGGAACTGAGATTATGTGGTAAAAAAAAAAGAGTGTGTCCTGCTGTCACACACACACACACACACACACAAACACACACACATGGTAACTGGATATAAAACATGCATTTTGTATGAAAAGGGCACAAATGGATATTATCCCAGTGGCTGATCTGCCTTATTCTGCCTCATTTCAACACATTTATGATTGTTCCTAGAAAAAAAATGAATCAAGTGAAACTGCATTGGAAACAAGTGGGATTATCTAATCCCACTGGCAGATTATTTTTAACACTGACTTTTTAGGACTTTTTTTGCTCTACAATGTAACGTCCTCCTGTCTGCAGACTGAATCATCTAGATCTCATATCCAGATTCTACTTGAGGTAAAACTTAACAAATTTTACTTATGATACCAAATCAAAGCCTTATAGAACTCAGTTAATCTTAATTCAACAAAACATCAAGCTAACCAGACTAAACACATTCCTGCAAACAAGTAATTCAGCTTGCAACCTCATATCATGCCAAAGCGTGTAATACACCCGCTGCTTTGCAAGGTGGGCGTGGCCACTGCTGATGATTGACAGGTGCAACTGATTGGATGAAGGCTTCACCTGTGGATTTCAAACCGGACCAACATGGCAGCTCTTTTCAAAACTTTCTCTTCTTACGGAAACAGTTCACCGAAATGCGTTTTCCAAAATAAACCCAACAGCTGCTGAATCTGTCTGCGTTTAGGATTAGGTTAGGGTTATGGTTAGATTAAGATTAGGATTAGGATTAGGTTAAGGTTATGGTTCACGTTCAGGTAAAGGTTGAACTGAACTGAACAAAACAAAGTGTGAAGTTGAGTTGCAGGCCTGGGCTAACTCTTTTGTTTGCATGAATTACAAAACTGTGCACATACATACATACACACACACACACACACACACACACACACACACACACACACACACACACACACAATGAACCAGATCAGGATATTAATGAACAAGTGTGTGTGAGCATGATGTACTTGGTGCACTTGACTGCATGAAAACACAGAAATGAGGTCTCATGTTCTCATGTAGTACATCATGACCGCAAAAAAAATGTGTTTGTGTGTGTGTGTGTGTGTGTGTGTGTGTGTGTGTGTGTGTGTGTGTGTGTGTGTGTTGTCTCCTGT
>OMLB01028469.1:0-17372 GCA_900302555.1 Myripristis jacobus | reverse complement strand
TCTCCTGTGGCCACTCCCAGGATCCAGAGCTGTATCAGTTTCACTATGTAAGGCAGAGTAATACTGTTACGTGATTATGTATAATCATGTAAATATGAAATCATGGATGTCATCGGTCAATAACAAGATGTTTAAAAAGTTAGAAGAAAAAAGAAGAAGAAAAAGAAAAAGATGTGGGAAAGGATGCAAAAGGGTTTAGTGCTAAATGAGTCGGCTGTTATTTATCAGTGGAAAGCTGATGGAAAACATTTGTCACCATAAACCAAATGAACTTTCTTAATGTGACATAAGCAAGACTAAAATAGCTCAAAAACTTTGTTATCATGAGCAAAAATCCAACAAAGGAGAACATCAGAACCCTTGGATTAAATTTTGGTGCTGAAAAAGCATAAGTACATTTACTAGCCTGTTGCATAAAATCAGTTTTCTCAAGATAATAAAAGTTCTGTCATCGGTTTAATGATAAAATAAGGAAATTCTTGAGGTTTGATGTGGCTGGAGAGCAGCTCTGAGGCACTAAACATCACAGAGTTCACCTTCCAGCTGACAAAACTGGTACAAACTTTATTTTTTTACATATACAACTGCAAAGGGATTTAAAAAAACATGCACACAAGCATAAAGTGACATTTAATAATAATGAATAAGGTGAGTAACTCAGTTTTGATAGAGCAGAGTCAGGTGGAAGGTGCCCAGGTGTCGGCTCGTACCTGTCTGTGCTGTTCTGGGCGGCGGCGAAAACTAAAAGTCCAAAGAGCCCCCAGGCCTGGAGCCACTCCATTTGCAGGACGGGACGCTGCACCTGATGCTGCTGTGCTGTCCGCTGGGTCAGCTGGTGTCAGCGCCAGCCCTCGGACCCGCTCAGACACCTGGGCAGGTAACCACGCCTGCCGCTGCCTGCATGCAGCCGCTCTGCCAGCAGCCACGCCGGATATCACCTGAGAAACTCCCCCAGTGTCAGTTTACAGCGAGCACAGGAGCACTGGTCACCCCGGGGAGGGATTTTCCAGGAGGACCTGTGGCTGAGAGCGCTGTGTTGACAACCAGTATATTAATAGAGTGTTTTGTCCTCACAGAAGAAAACACACCTGTAGTTTTACCTGTGAGAAGTGAAGGAACCTCCACTGAACTTGTTTTCCATTTCCAGTCACAGCCTCAGTTCAGGTTAATCACACATGGACTCCTCACAGGTCTAAAGGGTTAAAATCTTGTTTTGTTTTTTTCTTCTTCAACAAAGGTGAACAAAAAAGTGAAAATCAAAAACTGCATATTGAACAAAAGCCTACTCTGATCCACTGAAGAGAAACAGCTTATACTGTGGGAAAAAAAACCTTTAAAGCATTATTCTCAAATTACACTTTTACTAATACCAACAGCATGAGAGTGTGAGAGAGAAAGGGGACTGAACCATTCAGCACAAAAAAAAACTGACAAATATGGGGTAAATGAATCAATGATTTATTTATTTAAATCTTTATTGAAAACACATTCAGAAATGCACACACAACATAATGGTGTTATAAATAAATTAAAATTATAAAACTATTTTTTTTTAATTAGGAAAAATATACACCATTAATATAAAATCACGAGAGAAGAAAAATTATGCGCTTAAGTTGTAGTCTTCATTTATTCATTAAATGCACTTAAAAAAAAAATAAATTAAAAAAAAAGTAATCTTGGGGTGGGGTAAGTTTTGTCATTCTGCATTTATGTTTATGAAATTCACTCTATAGCCTCTATAGTGTACAATGAATTGAATGTTAGATTATCAAGTTGAAAATAAGTAATGCTCTTTATTACATTTCATTTAATATTAATGTCTTTCATGTAAGCTTGTAAATATTCACGCTGGACGGGAGGTGCTGTTCCTGACATCAGCAGCAGATGGCGACAAAATGAAGGTTTTATCATCCAAAACCAAATCAGGGTTTAACTTTAATACTGTGGCACATCAGTTCCATTAGGAAACATGATGTGTTTTAGATTTAAGAAACAAGGAAAAAAATATTTAAAATACCACAAACCGTCATATAATATAAATGCAAATCCTGATCACAGAGTAAGCACACGTTCTCCTGCTCCTGTACTGCACCTCCTGAACGGCAGGGGGCGCCCGTCTCTGTCTTCGCCCTATTGATTTAATCCAGTTTCTGCTTTTCCTCTGTGGGGTGAAAGGACAGAGCCGCCAGCCGAGATGACAACATTACGAGCCTTCACGTGCGACGATTTGTTTAAATTCAACAACATGTGAGTGAAATCCTGTCAGTTTCACTCTCATTTTTTAATTTAAGATCCCTGTTTTGTGTTTGCTTATCGTACAAATTCCCCCAGGCGCTCTGGTTTGTGATGTGCAGCAGCGTTAGCAGGCTAGCCCGTTTAGCCGTGAGTCCACTTCCGTTCACTCTGGAAAGCTGTGTACGCCAAAGTCCATTTACAGAATGTCTGTTTTTTAAAAACCAGTGATTGCCGACGAAGAAACAAACTTAACAAAACATTTCCTAAGACATTTTGTGAATCTTTAACTGATAGTGGAAAATTCGGCATACATTTCTTCTGACATGCATGCGTAACTTTAGTGAAATCTCAACGTTTATTGACTCTTGACTTGATAAACCCCGCATTCTCACGACCGTTTCGGTAAAGTTAGCGAGCAGTGTTAAATCGTTTTTATTCGTCAAAAAGTGTTGTTTGATCGGCCTGATGTGTGCCGACTTTATCGGTAGATGCCAACGATTCGGGCAAAATACTCATTTTCCACCGTGTGTGTTTGTTTGTCAGCGAGTATCGGAACCTGAAAGAATCAAATTTTTTAAATGGAGTTTGGTCACGTTTAGATGCAGTCACACTGGTCAAGCTTAGTTGGCAGTTTTGATCCACAGCTAATTGTTCTTCTCTTCTCCAACAGAAACCTCGACCCTTTGACAGAAACGGTATCCTTTTTCTCACGCTTCATCTTATGACAGCCTCTAATTAACGTTTTATTAATTATGTATGAGAAAAGCAGTCTAGTTCCCCAGGTGAGTGGCATAAAATGCACTGACAAAGCTGTCTGTCACATGTTGTAGAGGCAGCACTGCTGTGATGGTGGTTAAAGAATAACAATGTCCTTTTCACATGTAAATAGTTTGGTACATTGATGAAAAAAGATTGCATTGGCTATTTTATTTATTCATGTGCTTTAGAAAAATGACCACAGGCTTCCATTTGAGAAGAAAAATATATTTTATTATTAGAATAAAAACAGTCCGTATTCTTCTTAATTACTGGTTTTGAGCAAATTTCCTGTGCTACCGCTTTCATCTTGTTCTGGTAAGTTGAAGTGGAAAAATGGTGGTTTTAGAGGTGATGACACTTGATGTAATGTTCCAGTTCAGCCTTTGTTTTCATGCCCTGCTGTGTATTTTCCACATGAAGAAACTAATCCATAAGAAAGCATGGCCGGGTTAACATGCCTGTTGTTTTCCATGAGGGTTTCCTTAACCCCTGTCTGCCAGTATGGAATCCCATTTTACCTGCAGTACCTCGCCCACTGGCCCGAGTACTTCATAGTGGCTGAGGCGCCTGGTGGTGAACTGATGGGCTACAGTGAGTATTTATGCTCTTTTTACAGTTAAATGTTTCTCCCCGGCTTTAGTGTCCCTGAGCAAAACATTGAACTGTGTGTTGTAAAATTCAAGTCAGAGAATTTGATGAATTCTCTGGAGAAGTCGGGGAATATTTGGCGATCTCACTGAAAATAACATTTCTCTACCTTGCTCCACACATTGAATGCATCAGATGGTTTTCAGTCGAACTGGAGAGGAAATGAGACTGAAAAACATCACTGACAAACTGGGAAGGAACATGTTTTAGATCATGAAGGCGTTCTGTGTCGTGGAAAGTTGTGGACTGTGTACATTAGTGCCACCATGGGAACGCCAAGCAACCAGGAACTGAATTACACAGCAGGAAGCAATTAATGACTAAAAGTATTTCTTAATTATTTTTACCAAAGAGTTACTGCAGAATGTCAGACTGAACTCTCTGAAGGGGGCCCTCTGCAGGTGAGAGGTCGTGTGTCTGCTCTGTGATGGGAGGTGACGTCACCTCCTGCTGAGGCTCCGGGGTTTCATCCCGTCTTTATTTTACATGAAGGCGCTGATTTGTACCGCACACGTTCTTCTTCTGTGTTTCTAAGGCCTTGTTCAGACTGCAGGGCCAAATCTGTTTTTTGTAACAACCAGATTGTATCCAGATTGATTTTAGAAAGTTTGGACAACAAAAAAAACATGTAATGCAATTTTTTTGCAGAACAGATTGAAACCACATCTGGAGGAGGTTTGAAATGCAACTCCAATCAGATTTGTACAGATGCATCTCATTTCAGACGTTCTGGACATTCATATAGGATTTCAAAGTGATTTCTGATGCCCACGTCGTTACCATAGCAACCTCTGCAGATAGGTTGGTGATGTCTGGGCACACAATTATCCGCAATTATCAGTGAGGACAGTCTGTCTTAAAGATCTGATTAGAGAAACAGATCTGATTGGCCTGCAGTCTGAACACGGCCGGTCACACCAAACTCACCTGGACACACTCGTCCAGACGCTGAGCGCGTTGTTTTTACTCTCTCTCTCTCTGGCAGTCATGGGGAAGGCGGAGGGATCCGTGGCTCGGGAGGAGTGGCACGGCCACGTCACGGCTCTGTCCGTCGCCCCTGAGTTCAGAAGGCTCGGCCTGGCCGCCAAGCTCATGGAGATGCTGGAGGAAATCTCCGAGAGGTTTGTAGCTGATAGATTTTTTTCCCCCTCACCCGTTGTGGCTCAAATATGGCGTCTCCTAATCAGTGTGACCTGCAAAAAGCTGCTCCAAGTTGCATTTTTGAATTCCTATCTAGTTCACACACCCCAGAGTCCAAGAGTCAGATCCTGAACCTTGCAGCCCACGTGTGACATGAATTTCAATGTTCAAATTCCAGCATTTTAAAATGAGAAAATTAATGTTGCATCATCAACACGCTATTTCCTATTTTTTTTGGCCAATATTGATTATATGCACATATTTTTTCCCACCTAATTGCAGAGAATATAAAATCTTTCCTGTAGTGGAATTAACATTTTCTTAAGCGTACTCTTATTGTGAAGGACCACTGGCAGGTGCAGATATAAAATGCAATACTTGTCAAATTCACAGCATACATAACCCTTTATAAAAATGGGAAAAATAAGAAAACCTCTTCAGCTTTGGGTCAAAACATGCGATAGTTATGTCTAGGTAACGTTTTCTGTCTAACAAAACTCTTAACATTCATCGGACTTTATCAGATGTGGTTATCAGTTAAACAGTATTTCCTGTGGTAGTGGCCATCCACTAGTCAAGCATTGAGCTTTTAGGCAGTTAAAGCGTCACGTTATGACCGACCCGTCGTATCGGCAGAAATTTACATTCCGGGCCGATTCTGATATTTGGTTTTAAAGCCACTACTGGCATCCCTAGTAAAAATGGATGTTATTATTAGAGTGTTTTTCTGTATCTGTGTCAGTTAATGTTTTTCCTACAGATCATATCCTAGAATAACTTCAGAACTGAGCGTTATTGAAGTGTGAACGTGGCTCTGGATCATTAACCAGGTCAATGTCTGAGGATGAGCTTTTACAACAAGCAGCCTGTTCAGAAATCAATTAAATACCTTTAAAGTTTCATGGCTTGGAGGTTAGGAAATTCCCTCAAACCATAAATGATCATCATAAACATGGTCAAGGTCACGCTGGCTGATTAAACAGTGCAGATCTTTGGCTCAATCCTTCAGTATCTATATTGTCACAGTATTGTTGGGGTGACTTGGTGCTGTCAGGAGATTTTTAAATGCTAATTTTTGATGAACACTCATTAACAGTGTGGACATGATAATGGCACAGCTTGAACTGTCCAGTAAGTTCAGAGAATTGCATCCCTTTATTTTAATTTAGCCTTTAAAAGCAGAAAGACGACACTTAACACCACATCACGACAAGACGTAACTCAAAATCCCAGACCATAGCCTTGCCATATAATCTGGATTATTTTAGAATTGATTTTAAGATTTACATCGGTACTTTAATGTTTTAATCCCATATGAGCCTAAATTGATTTTTACTTAATTCCCCACTGTGCATGTCCAGTAATCTATTGTTTTTTTACTCCTTTTATTCTTATTGTATACTTAATTTTCTTACTTTTATGCTTTTAGTACTGTCAATACTTTAATTTTATTAACTTTGGATTGGATTCTGCCTTTTTATTTTGCTGTTGTCGAGCACTTTAATTATGTTTTGGAAGGTGCTATACAAATTCAAGTTTATTGTTGTTACTGGTGGCTCATTTTTAATTTTTTCCCTCATCCATGTGCAGGAAGGGCGGGTTCTTCGTGGATCTCTTCGTGCGCGTCTCCAACCAGGTGGCGGTGAACATGTACAAGCAGCTGGGCTACAGCGTCTACCGGACGGTGATCGAGTATTACTCGGCCAGCAACGGGGAGCCCGACGAAGACGCCTACGGTGAGCTGCCATGAGGCGTTTGTCTGTGACTCCTGTCCCAGCGTGTTGTGAAACTGCAGCCAACACATTCATAATGTAGAGCACGACCCAGCGCTGCTTTTGATTAATGAACGAATAACATCTCATTCCCACGAGCTGCATACAGAGGCTCTGTGTTGCTGCGCTGGCAGAAGCCGGCCCTCTTAGCTTTGTGCTGAAATGTTAGTTTATGTCTAAATTAAAAAGAAAGATTTGAATTTTTCCTTCAGCCAAAATGAACTGTGGCTGAAAAAGTTAAGTACAAACCTAAAGAAATATTCTAACGTTTTGGGCAGAATCCCCTTTTCTCTGTTTTCCCCAGACTGAGACCAGATGTTGGACACCATTTCCACCTCTGTGCATCCAGTGGTTGGGATCCTATGGGTAGCATTCCCTGTTAGCTTAGCATAAAGACTTGACCTCTATGGGAGTCAATAGCCTGGCTCTGTTAAAGTGGGAAAAAATAAATCTTAACAGCAACTCTGAAGCTGTAAAGCATCCAACATCTTGTCTCAGTCTGGGGGGGAAAAAGGGCATTTTGTCCAAAACGTTGGAATATTCCTTTAACTGGAAAAATGATGAACTGGAAAAATAAAAAAGGGGCAATTTGGGAAATAACAAAAGTGATTTGTGCCCAATTTAAAAATACTGTAAAAAGCTAATTGCTGCAGTGTATTTCAAACATAAATCCTTAAACATATTGCAGCATTTTAAATGATCTGTACCCCAAAGCTGAAAAACATTAGATGCATTTGAGAAAGCCATTCTGCAGGTGGCCTGTAGGTGGCCTCCCTGTGCAGCGGGACAGGAGAAGAGGAATTTCTCTTTCAGGAATCAAGAGCACAAACATTACAGCTCCAAAATTAAACACTTAGAATGCAAACCCGGCAGAGGAGGAGACACCTGACACTGCTCTTATGGTCAGAGGTTTGAGAAGAGTTATGCAAAAGATAATTCTTGTCGTCTTTCTGTCCCCTGCAGACATGAGGAAAGCTCTGTCCCGAGACACAGAGAAGAAGTCCATCATCCCGCTGCCGCATCCCGTCAGACCAGAGGACATCGAATAACAATAGACGGTGGCTCTCTGACGCTCGCTGCTCAAAGAAAATCATGTGTGAAATATGTAATTACAAACCTGTTGGAGGTCGCATAGGTCTACTGTAAATAACTGAACAATCTAACAGGATTTAATATTCATAGAATCTGCTTTGACTTTTAAAATGCCTATAAATCAGAGAGCCACTGATCCAAGTGTAAAAATGTTTAATTTTTAATTTACTGAACAGACAAATCCTTTAACCAGTGTCCCCCCTGGTAAACCCTGACTCCACATTTGCTGAGGAAAACATGACGAGGCGAGTTTGACGTGTGTGAGAGATGTATTTACAAAGAAGTCGGGGAAACACAGACGTTGAATAAAGACTGCTCATGAGCCGTGTTTTGCTGGTTTTGTATAAAAGAAAAAAAAAAAAAGGCAAGTAGAAATGCAATCCATGAAGTCCCTGAACGGGGAATGTTTCCACAAGATACGAAGTAAATCTAATCTTCTTCCTTCTCATCGTCGCTCCTCCTCTTCTTGGCCTTTTGCTCATCACCATCACCATCGTCTTCGTCGTTGCTGTCGCTCTCGCTGCTGCTGCTGCTGCTGCTGCTTTCGTCGTCGTCGTCTCGGTCGTCGTACGTGTCCTGTGCCGGCTCCGTTTCACCGGCCGTGTCCGAGCCGTTTGTGTTCTCCTCCACCGTTTCCTCAGGAGAGGCGGCGGCTTTGTCGGAAGCCGCCGTCGTTTCATGAGCCGGTGAGTCGCTTTCCGGGTCGTTCTCTTGCTCCTCCTGAACCTGCTGCCTCTTCCACATCTTGGCCATGGCCAGCAGCTTGAGGTTGGGCTGGTTGGCGGCGTCCTCAGGAAAGATGTAGTCGAAGTATTCCTCCCAGCCTGCGTCCGACTGCGAGGAGGAAAAACACAGTTAGCACTTAGGGCATCCAGATCATAAATGTACAGTTTATTAACATACAGGTGTGAATCTTTGGGTTGATTCAAGATTGAGTCGTTAGAAATTCAATTTAAGGACAACTTTTCTATTTCGGAACAGTTGAGTTTTGAGTTTGGAAAGCACGAGTTGAGTCGGTTTGATTCAGTACTTCCAGTGAAATTTCATATCAAATTAGATGCAGGCAAATCATTTCAGAGAACAGAATTACTTAAACATGAGCTCAAAACATGACAAAAAACATTTGTAATTTATAGTGCTCTGTTATAGCTCCAAAATGTTTTTTTTTTTTTAAGAATAGTGAATGATTTAAGTAAAACCTGCTCTTATTACTTCAGGCTGAAGTCAGTGGTTCATGCTATTTACTTCTTTTAGCAGATCAATGCACAATCAATGTATTGATGCAACAAGTGGATCATTACAGCTGCAAATACACCGCACCGCAGGGGTGTTTTTACAGAACGTGACAAAGTGATGGTGGTGAAAATGGTCCATTTTAATTGATAAATGGAAAAGTGACTGCTGTGTCAGTCTCATGATGTTACTTGTTGGATCACAGCCGCGCTCACAACTTAAGACAAGATGTGAAAGTCTGAATTTACATTTCAGGACAGCACGCAGCTGTGCGTTCCTTACCCCGTCCTCAGCTGTGAGCTTCCTCCTCTTCTTCACCTTCTCCGGCAGCAGCTTCCTGACGCGCTCCCTGGAGCCGTCCGAGCCAAACTCCTTCTCAAAGTCCCTCCAGGACTCGAGCATCATCAGGCGCTCCTCCTTCTCCTCGCAGCTCCTCAGGCTCTTGTTGGCCTCCTCGTAGATCTGACGGCACTTCTGCAGCCGCTCCGCACTGTCGACGGACAGCTCGAACTTGGCGTAGCTGATCCAAACCTGCAGGAGACCAGGACAGAGCTTACCATCAAGCCTTCAGAAAAAAATTAGCTATCTCCCTATCAGTCTCCTACTTGCCAGTATTTATTTTCTAGTGGCATTTTCTGTTGCTGAATCACAGATTTTAATATTTTATTTTACTCAACCACTCCACATGGTCCATGAGGACGGAGCTGAGCTGCAGGTCTCACCTTGACGTGCTGCGTGCGCTGCAGCAGCCGCTTGTAAAGCTCCCTGGTGTTGCCGAACTCCTCCTGCTCGATCTCAAAGTCGATGTAGGACTTCCACAGCACCTAAACCACAAGCAGTCATTCATCATCTGCAAGGGTTTCCGTGTAATCAGTGATTTGAATAATTACATCTTAGTTTGAGCTCACTAAACTATAAGATATTTTTTTAGGAAACAGACCAGTATTACCGTATTGGAATATCAGCTGGCTAATACAATATAATGCGCAGATGGTCCTTGTGCACATGTAAGCTGAGGAGAAGGTCACTGTGCTAGCTGGAGTTTTAAGGCGTACCTCGGGCATGTCGAGTCTCGGCTGTCCGATGGCGAGTTCGAAGATGGCCCGCGCTCTGTCGATGTCTCCCAGGATCGTCTCCAGCTCGGCAAACTTGATCCAGGTGGTGCAGTTCTCCGGCCCGAACTCCAGGTATTTCTCGTACAGCTTCCTGCATCGGTCAAACTCGCGGAGCTGCAGCTCCAGCTCGATGTAGCCCTTGAACAGTTTGTTCTTTGGACATTTGCCGATGGCCGTGCCCTGGGAACGGAGAGAGCGGTTTGTGAGTAGGGGTGGAGGGGAAAAACAATCTTGTGGATTCAATGAGCCACATCTGATTCATGTGTGATGATGTTGGCCCCCATAGCAGCCATTTCACTGCAGGCAGAGCATTTTATCAAACTGGACGTCCTGTAGAAAATGACCTCTAGGAGAATCAGCCTCATCAGACTTTACAGACACAAACTAGAGGAGCATTCAAAAAACAAAAACTGCAATACATCATAAGACCAAAATACACTTCCAATCGGCACCCAAGTTTCATAATAGTATAAAATCAGGAGATTAGCATATCGTCCCTATTTGTGAGTGGAAGTTACAGACACAGACTAATCACCCAGGTATAGATTCGGGGTGTGCTGATGATGCTACCGGTCGTCTTAATGCCTCTTGACATTAGACAGCAATTAATTTTGATATGTTATGCTCTCTGGATAGTGGATAGTGCCCTCTCGTCCGTGTGTGTGCACAAGGAAAGCAGAAATGATGATTAAAAAAACTAGGAAGCCGTGTGAGAGCTCACCAGGCCTCTCCGGGCTGCCTGCAGGTTCTTCTGGCGGATTTCAAACTGGCCATAGAGCAGCCACATCTTCGCAAACGTGAACTAAGTGAAAAGAGAAAATAGGATTATGATCCAGTAGTTGCAGCAGAACAGCTTCCAAAATATAAATCAGGCTTATCCTCTGCTTTCAATTTGGTTGAGGTTTGCTCAATAGTACCAGTGACAGAGCGACAACTGCTGCACAAGAAGGAAGCGCTCGTTATATCAGGATAGAAAATGGAAAAGTAAAAACCCAAGTTACCTTTTTGTGAGGAATCAGATCGAGACACGCTTGGTACACCTGTCTGGTTCTCTCAGGATCCTGCCAGCGAAGAAAAAAATCAAAAACATGTCAGTTATGTTCCACACAGTTAGCACAGTTTTTTTTTGGTTGTTTTTTTTTTTTACTGGGATGCAACTGAAATTTAATTGTCCCTGTGGGGAAATGAAGCTGACAGTGAGCAGGTCAGATTGAAGAGACTGACAGGAAACCAGTTTCTGATTAGTGGAGATGAATTTCACCCTCACTTTCATGGTTCACATCCAAAAACTTGTCATGTCTTCACCAACAAGAAGGGAAGAAGGGAATCGCTTTATATTTCCCTGTAGGGCTCTTATCCTGAAGCTCTGTGCCTCCGATCTCTACTGTCTTTTCCAGATGTGCTTTGCAGCTCTGGAGGCTGCCAGCTCCCAAAGGCAGTAGCAGCTGATTTAAAAAAAAAAAAAGCGGGTGAATTTGAAGTTCCCCTTTTCATGAAACCAACCTTAACTTCCAGCTCTTCGTACAAGGCGTAGTTGATCCAGAGGTAGATGTACCGTCTCCAGTGTCTCTTCTCCTGGATGGGCGGCATGTTGGCGATGGCTCTCTCATAAACTTCTCTCACGGTGTCCGGGTCGGCGTCGCTCTCCACCAGGCGGAGGTAATCGAACCAGGCGTCGTAGTTGTGCGGATTCGCCTGAAGAAAAAAAAACAAGAGTCAAGAAGTAATTGCATTAAATAGGTGAGAGATAATCCAAACAAGAACAGGACCTTTTTTTTTTTAGATCTAACTGTAGAGAAAGAAAAGAAAGGGAACCTACTGATGTTCAGTAGTGACTGGTTGTTTCCAAACCTCTTTCAGACATATTCTCCATTTGAAAATCATTACTGTGTCCTTTGTTTGGTTAACTTTATCACACCTCCTGACGTTTCTGAAATCACTGATGATGATTTGAGAGAGAGGGTTTACCTTGACTTCTTCCTCGTACTGGAATCTTCTCTTGCTGACGATGACGTCCTCGATTCCCCGCCTGTCTCCAAACTTCTTCTCAAACACGGTGTAGTTCTTGAAAAGCTCCTGAGCCTGCTGCTTGGGGATTCGGTCGAGGGCGTACTTGTAGATGACTCGAACTCGTTCAAACTGTGACAGGAGGGACGTTTAGTAAAATGAAGGTCAGCAAACAAGGCTTGGTTTGCTGCAAAGATGGAAAAATGTTCCAATCCAAAAAACACAATTCCTGCAGTATTTCCACGGCTGAGGCAGTTTCATCAATATTTCTGAGACAAAAAACAAAAAGACAAAGGCTGTATCCTGCGTCAACCAGCTAGTAACTGATTTAATATGCACAGAATTTTGTTCGTTTCATTTTTTGTCTCCTTTTTCAGACATGCGAGTTGGGAGTGTGCAATTTAAACCACAAAGCATGTCAATTCTGATACTGCTCAAGTTGTTCTTGTAAAAAAGCAGACAAACCTCTTTCTGTGTCTCCTCAAACCTGGCGAAGGCCACAAAGAGGTTTTCATCCACGTGCTCTTCACCGAAGAACTCCACCGCCCTCTCGAAGACTTTCCTGCCGTGAGCGATGTAGCCGTGTTTCTCCTCGAAACGAGCGTACTTGATCCAGTTCTTCACTTCAGGGTGAACAATCACGAGTGCAGAGGAGTTAAGGACGTTTAGGAGTGTGAATAATGATTATTTAATCTTTCAATTCATCTTTAGTTTATAGATTTGATTAACCTGTCCAATCATTTGGTGCAGAAAGTAATGAGCCCAAAGTAATGTCAGCAGAAAAAAAACCAATGTATTAAT
This sequence comes from Myripristis jacobus, assembly GCA_900302555.1. Classification (NCBI taxonomy): domain Eukaryota; kingdom Metazoa; phylum Chordata; class Actinopteri; order Holocentriformes; family Holocentridae; genus Myripristis; species Myripristis jacobus. The sequence continues at coordinate 4,567 of OMLB01028469.1, read as the reverse complement.
TTTATAAAGATATAAGCAGAGAAAAAAAAGATGAAGATTCAGACAATGTTGACATTTTTTTCTGGATAGATCACATCTTGTGGATTTATAGATGTCACTTCCTTTCCCAACATGGAACACATCAGCAGCACCAACAGAAGGATATAGCGCTCGTATATGCTGCGGGCTTTGTCCACTTCCTTGTAGCGCAGCTCGAAGTTGATGTAGGAGTGCCAGGCCTGTTCCTCCGGCTCCCACTCCATCCAGCGCTCAAACACCTGCCGGCAGCCCGCCACGTTCCCCAGCATCTCCTCCATGTAGCTGTACTTGTACCTGCCGAGGGACACAGACTCAGCGTCGACACTCTGCTCCACCCAGGTTTGAATATATGTATGGACAGCACTGAACACACTGCGGTATTTCCCTTGTGTGTTGATGAATATTTCCAATACACGTGTTTATTTCTGGCAGCCCACTGCAACATCATGTAGGCCCTTCCAAATGACATTAACACTGAATTTTACATATGGACTTCTGTGATTGTGTATTCGGACTGCAAATATTAATGACTATTTTCATTGTTTGTGAAACTATTGGTTATTTTTTCAAATAATCAGTTCAATCATTTAGAGCACACAAGCTTCCTTAGTCTGACCAGCAGCCAAAAAAACCCAAACTATTAATATTATCATGAACAGAAAAAAGGGAGACGATCGTAGCATTTTAGTGACTTTAATGAGGCTGGAACTGGTCAATAATCCAAATTCTAACTCACACTCATCACTACACACTCTGTGCTGCACTCTTACTGTTCCATATCTGTCTTATTCTGCAGACATTTGGGGGAACACTTATAAAAGCAACCTACAAATGACATGCACATGGCAAAAAAGAGCTATGAGGATAATAAATCATGCTGGATATCAAGAGCATACCAGCCTTTTGTTTTTTAAGTCACATACACTGAACTTCATGGATTTAGTTAAATTTTTTAAAAAGCCCAGGTTATGTTTAAGGAAATAAATGATGCATTGCCAGGCAACACTCAATGGGGTTATGATTTAAGAGAGAAATTTAATTTAAAACAACCTGCTCCCCGTTCAGCTCTTAAAAGCATGTGCATCTCAGTTTGCTGGGTAACCCTTTGGAACGGCCTTGATGCAGCGATAAAAATGTGCAATAACATTAAAAAATTCAAATGCAGCTACAAACAATTATTAATGGACAAGAATAAAACAGAGGAGCTCGAAAAGTAGGAAAAAAATGTGTGATTATGTATATTTTTTTCTTTTTTCTGTCTAAAATATTTATGTTGCATATATATTTGCTGAAAGCTTTTATTTTTTTATTTTCATTTTTTATACAGAGTGATCTGATATCAGCTTTTTGTCTCCTTCTGCCTCCTCTTGGACGCATCGTTTGTATTTTCTGAATATCAACTGTTAGGTGTTTTGTTTAGTGAGATATTTTTTGCATCTTACATTTAGTGATCTATTTGTTGGATCTGTCTGAGAGAAATAATCAAATCAAATGAAAATTAAGCTGTTTCAGCACCGCTCTCAAACATTAACTCTGCTTCATATGTGAGCACGTCTCTGCTGCTGCCTGTGTATCTCCCCCACCAGGTAACAAAGTGTGAAGTCCTACCAGAACTGGTTGACTCGTGGGAGGATGGTGATGGCTCTGTCCCAGATGTTGCGGGCGTGGTTCACCTGACGGTTCTTCATCTCCATCTCTGCGTACTTGAGCCACAGCGTGATGTTCCGGTGATCGACGTCCAGCGCGCGCTCGTAAATGGAGCGAGCCCTGCAATCACCAGTGCACAAAAGGTTAACCATTCAAAAGCATCCTGTTGCTCTACGAGAAAAACTCCTATAACGTTTTATTTAGGTGGAATCCCATTCCATCCATAATGACAGCATTAAAAAAAACACATGATCCTCATTCAGAAACAAAGCTATTCCTGAAAAGCTGAATTTCTGGCAGTAAAATGTTTTGATCTGACAGCAGCAACTTCCCACAGTTATAATAAGATGAAAAAAAACATACCTCTGGACCTCCTTCAGGCTTTCCTCCCATTGTGCGTACTTAATCCAGTTACTGATGACAGTTCGATTCTTTCTTATGTTGTCCTCGAACCCCTGGGAGCAAACAAAGTGACAGAGTGGGATACAAAACTTGGAAACTGATCAGGCTGGAGTTTCAAAACTTAAGTAAATGATGCTGAAAAAGATGAAAATGAAGGATTGAGGTAGTCTCGGTCTTCTCTACAAATGCCTCAAGAATAAGAGAGGTGCACGAAATTTACAAAGCCAAGAAGACAGCACTGGGAAGACTCTACTATCAGTTTTAGAGCGATGAGTGAAATCAGAGCTAGACGATGTTAGCCCTTCGTATGCCAACTCACCTTCCTCTTCTTCAGCTTGTAGTCATTGAGCTCTTCCTCATCGGTGATCTTCTGTTTGGGCGGAGGCGGCAGCAGCTCGAGCTCCCTCTCTTTGGCCTCCCTGAGCAGCTGCTCGGCGGTGATCTGAACCTCCGCCGGGGCTTTGTTTTTCACCTGAAACGATAGGAAATCCTGTAAAACACTGCTCACACTGTGAACGCAGATGTGACGTGATGTTCAAAAGCACAATCTACAATTACATGCATAACCTGCAGTGGCTGGGTCACAGCTTGGTGGCTCTTAAACATATAGCACATACTCACAACCACTGCACATGTATGTAATATACTAATTCTAGGGCTGGATATGAAGATATGTTTATCTCCCGCTGCGATACTATCACAATACTTCGGTGCCCATTCGAGATGTATAGCGATTCTACAAGTATTACGATTTGTGATTTTGATTAATCCTCCAGTTTTTCAATTTAAAGTTCCATAAGCTGCGTGTAGCCTAAAGGTCACAACAGTTTAATACAGAGATGCCAAGTTTCAAAAACCGGTCTCACTGCAGTGAAATGGCTGCTATGGGGGCCAACATCATCACACATGAATCAAATGTGGCTCATTGAATCCACAAGAGTCTCAGCTTTCCAGTCAAAGCCAACTGATGCAACTCCAAGACTGTTTAGGCCCCAGTCTGCACACACACACCATTTTACAACAGGCCACAAGGACACATGTGGCCTGCAGGCTTTGTGGCCCAAACTGCATGGGATTAGCAGAAGGTGGGCATGTCTGCAAAGGGGAGAGAACCCACTTTCATTCAGAGACCTGGAGGTCAGAGGTCAAGGGACTCTGCTGGAAACAGACATAAGAGTTTTTCCCTCATCAAAATGTAACCTAACTTTGGAGAGATAATTAGATATTCAAATCGATCCAGTGATAATATTTAAAATATCAATTAAGATACTTTAGTGAATCGTTTTTTTTTTCTCATCCCTACTGTAAACGGACAGACCTACACACGTACACAGGTCAACTGCGTTCTATTCCTATTTTACTTCCTATTTCTGCGTTTTATTGTATTTCTGGCTTTAATTCAGTTCAATCCAATTTCAATTTTATTTGTACCGCGTCAAATCTTTGATATTTACTGTGTTTTGAATTTCCCCTTGTGGAAATCAATAAGGATAAATCTCTCTCTGAAGTACTACCAGTCTGTGATTGTGTGGTAGCGTTAGCCTCTCCTGCCGATGCTAGCGCTCGCTGACAACTTCAGTGTTTTCTATTTGTAACCGGATGAAAACAAAGTTAGTCCGCCTGGCAAACAACCATTCAACAACTTTATTTATCATTTTAATTGCGTTTATTTTGAACTTGGCCTCGAGATAATCATAAAAGCTTCAGAAAGTAGCCACACAAACTTTAGCGCCGTATTCGTTAGCATTAGCTTAGCCTAGCCTAAGTTAGCTCAGTTAGCAATCTTCGTCTTTCTTACCTTGGCCACCTTCGGTATCCTCTGTTTACCTGCCGCCGTCGACGCCATCTTGCTGGCAGGATTTGAGGAAACTCAACAGTACTTACAATTAAACACGCTTTAATTTAACAAACCGGACTAAAAACAAGCCGCCGTGACTTAAAGTTGTACTGACACCCGCGGCAAGGTGCGAGCCACCATGACAGTACCCAGCGTGCTTTGCGAACAACCCTTCAACCCCTGACGTCGGTTGGCGTTCTGTTACCATGGTTACCCACATCGCTGGACGCCAGGTAGCTATGCTATGCTAACGCTTTTATAGCGCAAGATAAGCAAACAAACGCGACTAAACGCAACAAAAGCTGTACTCAGACAAGTAGAAACGGCCTGTATGAGCTGTAAAGTTTATTTACGTTGGTTTTAGTTTTTTCTGTTCATAACTTTATACGGTTCAGACTCAACAGGTGAGTTGGGGAGCCGCCGAAATCAAGCTAAGGTTTTTGCTGCTGTTAAAGTTCAAGTTAGCGATGTTACAACGAGCTTTACTCTGCTCTCTGTTGTTGTTGTTGTTGTTGTTGTTGTTATTTGCCCTCTGACAGAATCCCCTCCCCTTCCACAAACAAGCAAGCACACAAATAAACAGGCAGGATGAGGGTGATAACTTCAGCGTGTGGCAGAGCGGAGGCGGTGTCGGTGAGGCGGACAGAGGCTGCCGAGGCTCAG
>OMLB01028466.1:0-13999 GCA_900302555.1 Myripristis jacobus | reverse complement strand
AAAACACATTACACATCAGATGGAGGAGACCAGTTTGGAAGGGACAGGAATCATTCCTCCAGCATGGAAACGGGATAGGAGCAAAAAATCCACTCCTGTGTCATCACCTCTACACACACACACACACACACACACACACACACACACACACAGCCAGACAGAGACGATGTATGAAATCTGATTTGTGCCGATCTGATTAATCCTGATGTTTGTGCATCTGTGTTCTGTCTTCTTCACATTTCATCCAGCTGCAATGACATGAGAGAAATTTGACCAGACCTTCAACAAAACATGATGGTGCTTCTTCGTCTGGATGTCTGGATGTCAGTCAGCTGCAGCTAATCTTTGGCTTCACAGAAATTATTTTCCAAATACATTTCATTAGCTGGAGATTCAATACAAACACAATTTTTCCTTTTTTGGAATGATTCAGTCTTGCTCCAGTGTGTGGTCAGTAATTCACTTCAGTCCTTTAAAGCCATACTTTTACAGACATTTAATAAACACATGCAATGATGTCAAACTGTCCTCTTTCTTCTGAAATGTGAAAAAAGACAACACAATTACTGCATTATTTAGTCTAAAAACATCACTGACTGAACAAAAGTTGCAGTTCCTAGTATTCAGTTGGATCAACACATCCTTGCTTTTTCTTTTTCTTTTTTAAGACTCACGAATGATTTGATCCAAAGCATTTCAGACCAGAAATGTAATTGATTACTGAGGCATAGATGTAATGTTTATGCAACTCTATGCAATGACCTGTCACCACCCTAGTAGTCAACCAAACATCAGGAAACGGTGTGTTGTATTTTAAATCAATAGAAAAATAGAGATTGATCAATATGACATTCTAAACATATTCATATGCAAAAATTTAGCCTTTTGTGTAACTTTTTTTTTCTGAATAATGCTGTAGACTCTTGCTAAGAGAAGCACATAGACACCTGACAGAATTCAACATCACAGACGAAATACACTTTTTACATTTTGCACAACACACAAGTGCTGTAGCCTCTCTGTTTCATGTCAAATAATCCGGCCAATATCTGGCATTTTGAGATAACTGACATCGGCTGATATCTGTGCTCATGGGGCCCATAAACAGTGTGTGGCAGTCAGTGTGGCCGCTGTGGACCGATGTCAGTGCTCCCCCATTAAAAATTAATTTAAAATAAGTGCACTGCAGACAGCGTGCAGATCTGCTTAAGCAAATAGACACAAAATGGACAATAATATTGGTGCTAAATAAATGTTCATTAAAGTTTTGCAATTTTGTGTCTCATTTGTTATTGTTAAGTTTCGTATTTTATTATATGCTTTTAAAAAACATGATATTGGCATTAAGCTCTCTAAATGTTGGCACTGGTCATTGAAAAACACATATTGGTCGACCATTAGGCTACCACAGATACTTCATTTAACATGCCTGTGAAGATTCTCTGTGATCCAGGTCATAGGATAACAAGGTGTGATTCTCTGCTCATCCAAGAGGCTTCAGCAGCTCCAGTGAGGCAGACGGCTGACTCCGGACCTGAGGAATGAGCCCTCCTACGCTGGGCCATGCATGACCTGAATGACCTGAATGACCATCATGCGACATCGAGGTGTGATCACCCCTCTAAGGGTTTAAATCCTGGGACGGTCCAACCGGGAAGCAGAACTGATGAAGCCTCTCGGATGGGAGGTGAAACATCTTCAAGAAAAACAAGTCCAGCTGCCTTTAACTTTGTGATATACTTGTGATATACTTTTTTTTTTTTTAACCAGTATCTTCTTTTACCTCCTCTTGCTTTTGTCCTGAGGCTGTGCAATTAATATGTGATTTTGGTGAAAGAATAAAATAATACAGACACATGACTCTAGCAAGGATAGACAGCAGCACATCCAGTAAACACAGGGTGGCACTATAGTCACTGAATATTTAGCAGCCAAACACACAGAAATCTGCAATTACTCTCCTAATTAGACTCAACCCCAAACCGTATAGGTAAACTGATCAAGTACTGTATAAATGTTCATCATCAACCTGATTTACACTAAAATGTGTAGTGCAGCTGCCTCTCCTGGACACAGGGATTCAAACTGAGCAAAAACTTGACATGAATATGGCCAAAAGATTTTTAAAACTAAGCAAAAACTTAAATGGCTCAAATGACTAAACAGTTACAAAAGCTATTAAATGCTGTTAATGCCAAATGACTAAGAACACACCCACACCAAACCACAATACCAACTTTGCTATCCAGTTCAGCTCAGACAGCGGGACGAAGTGGGTATCTAAAATATCAAAATGTCAGCCTGAGAAACAGAGGGCAAAATGGAGCAGTATTTACAACAAAAAAAAGTAAAAGTGCACAGATGTGTCCCATCCCAGCCAAGCACGCAAGTAGAAACCCCAGCCAAACCACTTGTTTACAGCAAATGTTTTTTTTTTTTTTCCTGGGCTGAGGTCAACAAGTCGCTGTGAATGTCCTTTCTCGCAGGAGGTGGAAGCCGTTGCATAAACAGGACACTTGCGCCTGTCCTCGGAGGGACGATCTTTGTTTTTATTTACATGCTGGCGGTCTGTCAAGTTGTTGGCCCTGAAGCAACAGAGCAAGAGTAGGAGTGAGAGCGCCTTCACACCAAGTGGACACTAGATGTCAGTGTAGACTCAGTTTCCACATGGCAGTCTGATAACGTGCAGGGACAAAGTCAGGAGAGATCACAGTGGGAAGCATGCAGAGAGGTAAAATATTGATTAATGATCAGATATTGGTTAAATGATCAGATGACTGCAGGGAAATCACTGGCTACAATCCGTGCCGCTGCATGTCTGCAAAATCCTCTTCACTGCTCACTTTGATGAGTGGATCACGGTTTTAATTGCTGATTGCATGATTTCCTCAATCGACTCTGTGGTGTTACAGTCGCACCAGACTGAGTGCACCATTTGGCGGCGATTTTGGCAGCGCTCCTGCTCTGGGACTGCTGAGGCAGGCCGAGGACAGGAAGTACGGCACAGTTGTCCCGCAGAGGGAGGCACACATCCCATCCTGCACTGCACACACCAGAACACACAACTGCTCTCTCCTGTCTGTTCAAAACACACACGTGAACATGATTCAATTCAGTGACTGATGGATGAATTGCAAGGTTTATTCTTTACGGCTGATGCACAAAATGGTGTTGGCTGCCTCGTGTTGGCAGCGGAGCGGCACTTCAGCGAATGCCAACCTGGGAGAAGGGTATCCTCAGAGAGAATATGGTGATGGCAGCGGTGTGTGTTTGTGTGAGTGTTAGTGTACAGAAAATGGAATGAATCGCTCTCACTTTGGCTTGAGTATGAAATGTTTTGAATCAAATTATCCATAACTATTTTTTTAAAAAAGACCTAATTTGTGGTTAGAATAAAAAATGCATAATTAATTCAGTTGTATGATTTTTTCACAATTTATGAGTATAGTCTTACATTATTGCCCATATTTATTTCATAGATTGAACACTTCGGCCAAAAAAAACCCAAACCTGAACAACTGTTGACTTGAATCACAGTTTACGGACTGGAATTGAAATCCTTCTTAAACTGAATTGGGAATCAAACTGAATCTGAACAGTCACATCTCTACTTCTTACAACTGATCATCTATTGCAGGGGTATTAAGTTAAAATTTTAGCAGGTCTGGTTACTCAAAGTCCCCCCCAGCAAAGGTCCAAGTCATCACATCTAACTTGCCTTGTCATTTGTTGTCCTGTATGGGTGTATGATTGAGGGTTTACAGGTGTGCAGGTGTGTGCATGTAACTATAAAATGTAGTAAAGTACAATTAAAAAAACAAGACATTCTCACATTAGAAACATTGTAAAAGACAGAAAAAAGAATTAAGAAGGCTTGCTCACAAATAAAAGTACCAAAATGAGTTTTCCTTAAAAATAGAAATGAAAATAAAACTCTGCTCACTTCAGTCCTCATCTGAGCAAGACTGGCTCTTTATCCTGTTCATTGGTCAACCAGAAAAATAAAGTGCCTGCTGCAACACCGCTGCGACATTAGGCACAACAAAAACACAGCACTTTTACTGGCTGAAAACAAAGACACTGTTTAGAGCAGATACTCATGTATCTTTAAAACTTTTGGGGCATTTTTTCTTTTTCTTTTGCTCCTTCATTTGCCTCTCTCTCTCTCTCTCTCTCTCTCTCTCGCTCACTGAATAAAAGCACTTCCTGCTGTACAGTCGCTGTGATTGGCCGGGATGGTTGAGCAATTGAAACAAGGCTCAGGATTGGACAATATACTGAGATACAGCCACAACAAACCACTACACTATAAGAAGTTTGCCTTCAGACTTAGACCGGAGTCTATCTTGTGATGCCTGATATATTGTATTTCTGGTGTAATATGAAGGAACATTTTTAGAGTAAATAGACAACAAATAGACAACAAAAGACAATAATTATTTTCATATATTAAATTGTACTGTTCTACAAACTGGCACAGAAGCTGCTCCCCATCTTTTGTACATTAGGTTCTAAAACTAAATAGATAGGCCTGGCTGCTAACAATGATAATGGTGGTGAATGTTGTTGTATGCGGCTGTTCACTATCGTGCACACAGGATGTGCATTATACAAGACTGTGCCCAGTGGGTGTTTGTGATGCCGCCCACTCTTGCACTTGGTGAGCCATTATTTCCTGTCCTGGCTCCTCCTTGAACACAGACTGACTGTAAAGGCTGTTCGTCCCATGGCTCAGCACATGCAGCACACTGTTTCCTCCTCTGTCCTTCTCCTTTATGTGCATTACAGCTCTGACCTGACTGTCTGAGGGTGAATGTGCTGCTCACTGATGGACTGATGTCACGTGTGAGGTGTAGTATGTTTTGTGTGCTGGTCCATACAGTCTGAAACTAAGACTTTCCCCAGCAAACGGTGGCGTATTGTATCACGTTGTCTTGTTTGTGTTGTATTTGCAATGTTATTGTTTTGTACCATGTCATTTCATACACCACTGGTGGACATGTTTACTTGATTTGTGTATTGTATTGTATTGTGGGAGCGGGCCAATGTATCGAAATACAAATATATTGCTTTACTTCCTCTTGAGACATTATTGATATATTTGTGTCAAGTAATGATATTTGACTTTTCAACTTAATTTGCACAGATGCACATTTGTGTTCCGGTGAGCCATATTTGTTCCTTGTCTTTACTGGGCCTGTCCTGTCATATCGCTGTGCATATTAAAACACTGAAAAACACGACTGATTCCCACTCACTGGAAAATTATTTTGCCGTTTCCAGTGTATGTTTTCTTTTTCGTGACATATAATAGCCAACTATCTTACATATCACATATTGCAGAACTGCCTGTGTCGTGATTCGATTGTTATCGTGGGCAAAATATTGTGACAGCATCAAATCACCAGTTACCCAGTGGTTCCCACCCCCCTGTATTGTATGGTGTTAAATCAAATTATATTGCATCACATTGTATGATATCATATCATTTTGTTTTGTGCCATAACATTTTGTACATTTTTTTCTGTTGAACATGGTATGGAATGGCATTGTATTGTCTCTCTCTCTCTCTCTCTCTCTCTCTCTGTATCTTTCCTTTCTTTCTTTCCCACACACACAATAGCTGCTGTCCTGGCAGCACTGAAACATACCAGCAGTCACTTTAGAGTTCATTTCAGTGTCCTGGTTGTGACAGCACTAAGCAAGTGTGTGTTGTGGCAAAGTGCTGTGACTCTTGAACTGAGAGACAGTGTCAACCAATCGTTGAGCAGGACGCAATGTAATCCGATGCATAAGGCTTTCATACAGAGGAGGATTAACCATGACATGTCAGATCATCTAAATCATATGCTTAACGCTACTAATGAACTGGTTGTTGTACCCCACCAGCCTGGTGTGACGCCCCCCCCCAGCCCATGTGGATAAATTAAAAAGGTCATGCTTAATCAATAGACACAATTTAGACAGTATTCCTCTGTTTGAGAGGGTGTTACCGTGGAGAGCACTTTCTAAAAAGACTTTGTCAGATGACTTGATACAGAATCAAGATTATTTAACTGTAATGGGGAGATGGGACAACCCTAATCAGATTTTTTTCTTCTTTGTTGCAATCCTATTGAAATATGGTCGCTTTGGGAAACTGTGAGGTAAACAGAGCCTAATGAAACTTGCAAAATGTTTCCTGAGGGATGTACATCAAGGGGGAAATTTCAGCATGCTAATAAAAATGGCCATAAAACTTGGCTAACATGCCTTTCCCTAACTGCGTCTAATTGTTTGCTGTTTTCATCAGTTTAATAGCGGTGGCTATTGACTGTGCGATCGAAGATGTACAACCATGACGCAGGTTGGGGCTGACGCACGACATGGGCGGATTTACTGCCCATTCACTGCAAAAAATAACTGATATTATATCAGTTGTTTGGTCTTGTATCCTCGGTTTTAAAATTGAAATTATAAGTTAAAAGTCAAAGCCAATGAGGGGAGATGATCTATTTTCGTCTCCAGTCTGCAGTTTCACTTTTGTGGGGAATTTTCTGGAAACAGGTGTCAGAATCTGAAAAGAGGGCAGGGGGAAAATTCACTCCTCCAGTATCAAAAATGTTCTACTTAAATCAGGGAATTACTTTTAAAAAACATCAACAACAACCAAAGTATACTTACACTGGGGAAAGGTGCACTTGCGTCGCGCACAAGGAGATTTCTCTCACTTCCATGAAGAGAAACAAAACATATGTTAAAAGTCAGAAGTGGGAGGTTGTTTTTTGCAGTGTTGTCCTCCCCCACCTCCCCCGTACAAGGAGAAGGGGGCAGGTCCTGTTGTAGCGGGCTCCATTATTTGCTCAGCAGGTGATGCTGTAGCTCACACGGGGCTTTGGAGTGACAGCGAACCTCCCTGCTTATCTGGTGATAAATATAGAGGGCTGACCTGGTTTCAGCACCGCGGGTCGTTAACAGCTCCAGAGCAGAGCGGAGATTTGGCCAGCCCCTCCCCACCCGGTGCGTCCCACAGAGCGGGTAACACACGGCGCAGCCTCCGCGGCAGTTTCAGCACCAGCGGCCGGTCGGAGAGGAGCGGAGCTGTCCAGACATTCAGCACTTTCTGTGGGGGGGACCGGACCTGACCAGACCAGACCACACACGGACGAGAGCCGGGAGAAAAACCTCCTCCTGGACACTTGAAGACTATTCATTTCAGGATGGCGTCAAATTGCATTGGCCTTTTCGTCCTCTTCCAGCTTCTAGCCCTGAGTGTTGTGTGCCAGATCTCTGCCTTCCCCACACCTGCAGCCTCAGTGGACGGTGAGTGGGTCAATGCTTCTTGTAAGCTCACTAAAACAAGTGCTACAGTTGTCCTAAAATACATTTCTGGAGGGGTAGGATGCATATATCACCTTTGCAGGACCTTTGCATCGATCCCATACGAGGTGAAAAAAATGCCAAGTAACTCAATACGCTAATGAGCTCCATAGACACTAAGAGGTCCCAACGAGAATATTATAGACGCACTATAACCATATTATAGATCACAGTATAGATCATACTATACAGGAATATCGTTAGTTGAGCTCAGAAATGTCATTAAGTGCGGTAAGGTCACCATAACCTCACTGCTTCCTGAATCTATAAGAGATTTACAGAAACAGAAAACGCTATAGGATATATTTGTTTTGATTTGATTTGATTTGATTAGATTTGATGTGATGTGACTTGATTTGATTTGGTGGAAGGGTATAGGTTGCGTTATGTAGCTGGAGTTATACAATAATGCCATCCCAACAAGTCCCAGCAAGAATATGACACAATAATATTTTTACAATAATATTATAAAGATAGTCTACTACTGGAGATGAAAAACAAAAACAACAGCAACAATGTGAGAAGGCCACATAACCGTCTCAACTCCTTGTATGAATTGTAAACAGTGGCACATTCAGTGTTAATAACATCAAGCACGACAGTAAACTACTACAAGGCATTATATAAATATTATGGGAGTGTCGCCATTACGCTGTCGGTTTGTGACATGTTTTATAGGTGTTTCATGAGCTCTTTTGACACTTCATCTGTTTAGGAGGCTGATGAAAAATAGTAAAGCCATTAAAGTTGAGCTGGAGCTCAGCCTGGTAGAGATGTGAGGAAGGTGGACAGGGAAGCACACGGGGCTGTGACGGCCCCTGAGGCTGGTCGCATGTTAAGGCCGCTTGTGGTCTATTTTCGCCGCGGTTTAATCTTTTGTTTGGTAATCCGATTAGCTGCGCCTCTGCGGGTCGAGTGGTGAGTTGGGAGGGCATAAACTATTACATTAAATTTGAAACTCGAATTGAATTATTATAACAAATCATGTCAATAAACAACTGCACCAGAGCAAGTCAAAACGTGATCCATAGCCAGATTAGTGCAGTCGAGAAAATTTCTTATCTAATCCGTGCAATTTCCATCATTCTATGAGATCAGGAAACAGAGCAGTCTTTAAGTTTCCAGTTTGGTAATTCATGCTATTTTTTCTGCTGTAGATAAACCTGTGTACAATAGACAGCTGACAGAGGAAAGGCCACTACAGGAGCAGGTAAACCCCCCACCCTCGACTCCCCATTTCCTCCATGTGCCATAGCTAATATTTCCCATCCAATATCCGGCCAGATGGTCGCTTGTCAAACAAGCTATGTAACTGAGCAACAAGCATTATTATCCTAAGGGGAAACTGTTTGTTTAATGTGTGTCATTTATTCAGATTGCTGAGGCAGACAGCGTGAAGGCTGCAGTACAGTCAGCAGGTAAGAGAACACATCATTGCCAATCAATGAAATACTTTATTTCCGTCAGTATAGTGGGCTCAGGTTGCAGCACTAACAGCAAAACAGGCTGCATTTGAGAGAGATCTATACACTTGTAGAGGGTCAACCACGTCGATGAGAGATCAAGGCTTGTTGGTCACTTGGTGTATCACTTCTTTTTGGCCATTTTCTTCTTTGATCTTCAGAGACCGCAGCTGCCTCTGCGCCTAAAGACACAGAGGCAGAGCAGGACAATGATGACTTCACTGTGCTAAAATCGCTGGCTGAAGGCCAGAAATCAAAGGACACCAATGAGATGCCAGGCAAGGCGAGTCGGAAGGAGGAGCAGTACGTTCCGGACGAATCAGACTCCACCAAGAGCCGCCGTCTGGCTGAGGACTACGACTCCACCAAGAACGGGATGGACTATGGCAAGTACCAAGGTACACAGACCTGTCACCGTGTGCTCAGCAGGCTGTGTACTGGTGTTGTTTGTTACAGTGCAGCAGCTGCACTGCTGAGCACTGACACCAAGGTGAGGCTGTCGTGATCTCTGAGCCGCCACCAAGATCAGAGCTCAAGCCTCTGGCACTGGCAGGCCAACAGGCAGACATTTTGTTGGAAGGGAGAGGCAGAGAGAGAAGTGAGGCAGAGAACGTGAGAGAGAGAGAGAAAGGGAGAAAGAGAAAGAAAGAGAAAGAGAAAGAAAGAGAAAGAGAAAGAGAGAGACAGAGAGAGAGAGTGGATTATCCTGTCTCCTGCTGCCTGCTGAGACTTTGTGGTTATGGAAGTTAATGCTGAGCTACTATCAGTAATGCCTCTTCCTTCATTGCTTCACACAGGCCTGTAAACGTATGCTCAGATGTTCCCCGTGCTCTTTTATATGGAATAATGCCAAGGCTGCAGTTGAAAAATCTCTGACAAATAAACTGATAGAGATTTAGGATTAGTCTGCTGTTTACTATCCAGCTCTTTATCAAAATGATTTCCATCAACCACATGAAAACATATAGCGCCATTCTCCAGTCTTCGTATTTGGGCCAAATACCACCTCTGAATTCATATTTGTGAGCAATTTAAAATGACGGTTTTATCCAACTGGATTTCATCGTACCCCACAGTGAAACAGTGCACATTACACTGTGCATGCATGCAATTTGATATCTGGACCAATCATCAGCATAATGCAGAGTCTCCGAGTTTAAGTGACTCAGATGCAAAGCGCTGAGTGCTACAGTTCAGCTATTTCATGCTGTTGGCTTGGCGATGACAAAGAGCTCATCACTTTACACTAGTCTAAATTTGGCTCCACGGTCTCGCTTTCATTTGTGAGACAGCAAGACACAAATGCACCTCGTATTCAAAGCTACATCACTGATGTTAAAGGACAACCTATTCTGGTATTTCTGATGTGCCTGAGCTCAGAAAGCAGCTGTTTTTAGAGATTGTTATGTAAGAGTCAAGCTGCAACAACTCCCGGTTCTTGCTCCATTGTGGAAATGTGGAGCTGGTAAATAGTTTCATGGTGAGGAATGCATAAGTAGGGAAGGAGAGGAGAGGAGAAATCATTAGAAACTGACAGATCTGTGCTCCATGCACAGGGAGAGGAGCTTGTTTGCTGCAGAAGTGTGCATTTCACACAACAAATGAAAATACAAAACAACAATGTGACAGAGAGAGAGTTCGAGCCAAGTCAACTCAAAACGGAAGTCAAAGCAGAAGTCATAACAGACTCAAAGCAGACTCTTTCTCATCACAAGTGTTAATCTAATCAGTGTGTTTTATAAAGTTAGAGATGGCTAATGTATGGATGATCTCCCCCCCCAGATGACGCAGAGAGCTTCCGTCAGGTGGACGGCACTCCACTGACAGCAGAGGACATTGTCCAGAAGATTGCCAACAAGATCTACGAGGAGGACGACAGAGGAGTGTTTGACAGGATCGTCTCCAAGCTGCTCAAACTGGGGCTGGTGGGTTGTGCCTCTAGCCCTTATTTCAAGATGGCACCACATGGCATTTACACAACAGGAGCTCTAATCATGCCCCCCACCTGTTTCGTTTTCTTCAGTGGCAGAGGAGCAGATGTGTGAATTATGCACTGATCCCATAAGGGGGGAAACATTTTACTGTTGAAATATCTTTTTTTTTTGCCACTCAGTAAGTTGTTTCAAAGCTCCAAAAATTGTTTCATTTCCCCAGGCTCCGTCTGTCCATGAGATTGGTTGGATTTAGATTCAGTACATCCTGCTCTCCCACATCTTATGGCACGTTAAATTGCTCTGTCTCCTCTACTGTAGATCACAGACACTCAGGCAGATACCCTGGAGTACCAGGTGGCTGAGGCTCTGCAGGATCTCATCACCAAGAACGCCAAGAACAATGAGATCGAGGACCTCGATGGGGAATACGCAGCGACCAGGGGAGAGCAGGACGACCTGAGCCCAGATGCCAATGTGGTAAGACCTAGGAGAGACAATGGTAATGATGATGAGGATGAATGACTGATGTGGCAAAACCCTAATAAAATGTCAATGTTTTCCAGGAGGCGCCCAGGCGCCAATACAATGATAATGAGGAGGAGGAAGAGGAGGATCAGATTGACGATGATGTGGACAGGGATGTGGAAGGAGAAGGGGACGACACAGTCGACAACAGCTGGGACGCAGATGCTGAGGACGGCAACGAGGTGAGCCCTGAGGACGGCCTCCAGGACCTGCAGTATTTCCCCAACTTCTACCGTCTGCTCAGGAGTCTCGATTCAGGTAACTACACACACACACACACATACACACACACACACACACACACACACACACACACAGACACAGTTTGCAAACCTGGTAAGAGCCATGGTAGACATTTCAATTACTGTCTTTCAATCAGTGTGTCCTCCCTCTGTGGGCTGACTTGGATCAGCAGGCTGGCCGGGGAGGTTGTTGTCATTGAAATGTTGTTGTGAATGATGAGTCATGGGTCACGGCTTTGTCCCAGCTGCCTTTGTTGCCTTTGTAGAAGCTGCTGATGAAAGAATCGCCCCGGCACACACAAACACCCTTACATATGCACACACATGCACAAACAATGAATTAGTAATGTCGCCTGTAATTAACACCATGAACACATTATCAATACTAAATATTGATCATGTCTATTGATTCTGATTGAGTCTGTTAGAGGTTTACCATTTGATTTACTATTGTAGATCAAGACACCCAGGAGAGAGAGACGCTGATCACCATCATGAAGACACTGATTGACTTTGTGAAGATGATGGTGAAGTATGGCACCATCACACCGGAGGAGGGAGTCTCCTATCTGGGTAAGAATAAACATACCGGCACAGGTTTATCTATTGATTTAGTTATTTTTATTGAAATATTTTTACTATTTTCATATTTGGCAGGGTTACAATGCATTTCATTCAGTGGCATCACTATGACCCCCTTCCAACCCACAAAAAAGAAGAAAAAATCCTGTTTCATCTCCACCCCCACTCTGCCTCTGTACCCTACAGTCTTCAAATGTTTTGTA
Organism: Myripristis jacobus; assembly: GCA_900302555.1. NCBI lineage: Eukaryota > Metazoa > Chordata > Actinopteri > Holocentriformes > Holocentridae > Myripristis > Myripristis jacobus. The sequence continues at coordinate 1,691 of OMLB01028466.1, read as the reverse complement.
TTAACTTTGGTTACATATGATTTTATAAATAACATCACAGCAGCCTACACACTGTATACACACACACAAACAGGGATATACAACAATGCACTGTAATGGTGAATAAACAGCCCATTGGATTATGGATTGCATAAAAACAGGTTTCAAATCCAAAATGTTTCTCAAATGCACCACCACAGAGGTCCAAGCATTCACGGTTTGCTCTCTGCATGTACAGTAATCCACCCACTACCATCCCTGTTATATTCAGCAGTGTTTGTAACCCCTGGGTGTGTTATGAAAGAGAGAGAGAGAGAAAGACAGAGAGAGAGAGAGAGTGGGAGTCATGAGTGAAAAAGTCATATCTTCTTTGCTGCTGTCAAATTAGCAAAACGGATGAGCCTCTGTTGGTGTGCTCCTTTCAAACATCATTTAGGAGCAATGTGGTGTGTCAGATTTGATTCCGAAAAGATCAAAGTGCAGGACAATATCAAAACATGTGCACGAAAAGCCCACTGGACTCATAGTGCAGAAATCACAGTTTAGGAGTGAAGTGAGTTTCATCAGGTGGAGCTTTTTGAGATTAAGATCTGCAGAGATTCCATATTGTATTCCAGAATGAATGAATCTATAGGGTAAATGTATATAGGGTATAGGATATAATTTCAGATTTTGAGAGATACAGCCTAAATTGCCCCCAAATGTGATGATTTACCTGTGTACAAAAGTTTGAATTTAAATTTTTTCTGCTGTCCCTCAGTTGTGCTGTTTGGTTGTGTGTTCTCTGTCTCTGTGCCTAATGTGCGTCTTTGTGCATGCACGTGCAGCTCAGCCAATGTTCTTTATCAGCCGGTGCAGCGGAGTGTGAAGCCTGTTTAGACAGATTAGTGTCACAGACACCCTACAACCAGCCTGGTTTTATGACTGGTCAGCACATAGGCAGCCAGTGGAAAGGTCAGCCACCTGTGAGGGACAGCTGTCTCTGTCTGAGCCTGAGGAACCCCCAGATCCAACCTGTCTGTCCCCGTTCAAATGACATTCAATCTCAGACAGCAAAAAAAAACATAAAAACCTCATCTCTTTGCTTGTAAAGATCAGATTTTGTTGTGTTTTATAGTCAACCAGGCACACCTGTTCTCAAAACAGGGAAAATATAAAAGATGTAGCCTAAGAGAATAGAATTGTACACTGGCAAAAAATTGTTTGTAAGTCAATTACGTTCATACTCAGTCTTAAAATCTTGTTTTTCTTAAATCAAGTGGGAAGAATATGCCAGTATGATGAGATAATCCCACTTGAGCAGTTTCACTTGTTTCTGGGAACGAGTACAAATATGTTGAAACAAGGCCCACTGGTATCAAGAAAAATTATGCATGGCTTAAAAAAAAATAAATAAAAAATCTGGAAACAAGTTGATTGCATTGGAAAATATGAGATTATCTCAGCCCACTGTCAGTTTTTTTTTCTCTTGTTTAAACACCTTAAGATGGAGCTTTTTTTGTAGCGTACAGTGTGTGACCTGTGATAAACCGCTGAAAAGAGAGCTTGATTGACGCAGACTGTAGCAGGACTAATCAATACTCCTTCAGATGACCCCTACAAGCTCTCGGGGCCTTTGTACCCACAGCGTAAAACACAGCTGACAGTAAAACAAAAACAGACAAAAGGCGTACGCGTATACCGTTACGCTACATGGATGTTTCCTAGGCAAC
>OMLB01028463.1:0-11812 GCA_900302555.1 Myripristis jacobus | reverse complement strand
TCAAGTTATCAGAATGCAAAGTGAAGTCTTCAAGTTGCTTCCTTATGCCAGGTTCAGATAGGACACGGAGGGACTGCGAAGTGTAAATTCATGCACATGCATCAATAATATGTCATTATCCATCCATCCATTTTCTAAACCGCTTTATCCTCACAAGGGTCGCGGGGGGTTGCTGGAGCCTATCCCAGCGCTCAATGGGCGGAAGGCAAGGAAATACCCTGGACAGGTCGCCAGTCCATCACAGGGCAGACAGACACACAATGACATTCACGCACACAGTCACACCTAGGGGCAATTCAGCTTCTCCAATTCACCTAACCTGCATGTCTTTGGACGGTGGGAGGAAACCGGAGTGCCCGGAGGAAACCCACGCAGACACGGGGAGAACATGCAAACTCCACACACAAAGGACCCCGGGTGGGAATCGAACCCAGGACCTTCTTACTGTGAGGCGCCAGTGCTAACCACTACACCACCGTGCTGCCCCTGGTTTAGCACAAAGGTAAAATATCTGTCAGAAAATCAAAAATCTCTGAAACTGGAGTGTTTATTGGAACTTTTAAACAAAATGAAATGAGATGAAATTTAAACAAACAAACAATACAAAAACAATACTTTGTCTACATGAGTATGAGGTTTGTTTTGTATTGTATTCGATACATCCGGCATCAATTTATCACACAGCACTTCTCTTAATTTTCCCTCAAGTAACTTAAAAAACAACATTTTTTCACATATTGTACAGCAGCCTGAAACCTTTGCAGGGTCATGGCTTTCTGCTGGGGCTTCATTTTTTTCTAGTTATGTAGGTTTTGGATTTTGGATCCCATCGTTATATATCATATTTCCTACTGGTTCAACATCTACAAAAGAAGAAAGAGGGTTCACGGCTTCGTTTTGACACCATCTTACAATGATGGTGTTGCCCTGGTTTGCTCTGAAATCTTCCCTTTTGCTTCAGTTCTTCCTCATCCATCATGTTGCAGCCTTTTACCTTGTTGATTCAGACGGTGCCTTTATGTAAAAAAATCCTGTTTCTTTCAACCATGTGATTTTTTTTTTCCTGCTGGAAGGATTGACGACATCTCCAGTGCCACCAACGTCATTTTTTACCCGGTTTGGATTTTCTGCACTTTTGCAAAACGTCAAAGTCATAAAGAAAGGCACCTTGTCCAACATATCCCTACATCTTCAACCCCCATTTGTGAGATTTGCTGACATGTTGACATGTAAATGAGATTTTCCCCTGAAAGGCTCTGTGAAAGTTTATCTTTCTACATCATCGGACACATTCAGGTTGTCCTGAAAGTGAATCAGTGTCTGCAATTTCAAAAATCAATTTTGTGACATCACATCACAAACTATGGAGCGCTTTATCTCCTTTCACTAGGCTCGTACATTAGGCATCTGTACTCACCCCGTGTACATGTCCATATCCAGAATCTGCTCACTTTCTTTGGTAGTTGTGTTCACTGACTTTTTTTCTCTCTGCAGACTGTACAAGCTTGTCCATTCAGCAATTTCCTGTAGTATTTCGTCAGTTGTAAAATTTTTGAAATCCATGTATGGTGTCCAGTCAAGCCTGTCTTCTGAGCCTCCCTCTGCACATTTAGCAAATTCAACAGCTCGAGGTTCAAGTGTTTTCTCCCACTTATACTCTTTCCTTTTCACTTTGTTGGTCCGGTGTTGTTATTCGGCCCTCTACCTCTGAACTTTATCTCACAAGTCTTCCTCATCACTAGTCTCTGATCTCTCCTCAGTACACATCACAGTAAGAGTCAATTCACCATAAACAAATTGCTGTGTATTTCTTCTCTGAACTGGTCAGTTTTTCGTGAAAATGAATATGCAAAACACAGTTATTTGTGAGTGAGCCACTGTAACATCCAACTGGTCATCAATCATCATGACTGAGCACATTGCATATAGAAAAAAATAGATATCTGAGTTTCTACTCCAAATATATCTAATTATGGCATTTAAACCTTTAAATAGTTTACTTAAATAATGAAGAGTATTGAATTGTTTTATGTATAATACAATGGCAATTCAAGGAATGACAGATAAATGACCTTATCCACCTGTTGTATCTAATTCAATACGCACATTTTCAACACAATTTTACAAAATAAGTTATGAAAAATGGAGTGATTATAACTTGGCAGAATTTGACTACAGTATTCGTCCCTTTTCCTGGCAAAAAAAACCCTACCCCGCAGCATGAAGCTGCTATCACCATGCTTCACAGTAGAGATGGTGTTAATTGGGTAATGAGCACAGTCAAGTTTCTGCCATAGTGCTTTGCATTATGAGGTAGTTCAATTTTCATTTCATCAGAACAAAACATTTTTGGCTTCTTGCTCCCACAATCTTTCAGCTGCATTTGGGCTGAAACTCAGTGGACATTTGCATTTGCATACGCACAAAAACATGCATGAGCCATTTTCCATACAGCCATAGCCATTCACATATATTTAAAAAGGATGTATGGTGAGCACATGTGTTCCACCACACACACTGCATTTTATGTGTATGAGGCTGGTGGTGAAATGACAGAAAATAATGTGAAAAATGGAATACCATGACATTACTACTGTGTCTCCAACATTCAAAGTGTCATAATAGCCGGTTTCTTTGTGCATATGTGATTTTTAACATGACTATTTATAAGATAAGATAAGATAATGATAATGATAACGATGCCGTACCACCAGGCTAAGGAGCAGCTTCTTCCCTCAGGCTGTGAGACTCCTGAATGCACCATCTGAACTCCTCCATGCTCAGTAATTCTATTTTCTACACAATCAATCAACGAATTAACCAATCAAGAGGGAACCACATTTTAATTTCACTATACAACCTATTGTATAATGACGAATAAATATCCTTGTATCCTTGTATGAGATATTCCTTTATTAGTCCCACAGTGGGGAAATTTCAAGGAAAGGAAATTTATCACATTTATAGTGAAACTGTAGCATCACTTCATCACACACAGACACTGTTGATTGGGAAATCAACGCTGAAGATAGTTTCATGTTGAAAACTGAAAAAATTTCTCTGCAAAACTCGAAGTCCTAGGAAATTGTGGTGCTTCATCAAGGATAGGGAGGTTTGTGATCAAGATCTTGACCAAGATCTTTAATTTCTTAGTTTAGTTGGATGGTTTGCTGTATGTAGTTGAATATTTTTCCATTTCTTAATGATGGAGCTTCTCAATCTCTGTGAAGTTAACACAGTTAGTTTAATGCCCTTCACCTGATTCATGGCTCCTCATACTGTAATTCTTTCTCTGAATTCCATGGAGAGCTTCTTGGACTTTCTGCCCTGATATGCAGTCATGTGGGACCTGTGTGTTTGATTTTAAACCGCTAAACTGAACTGGTTGCAGGTTGGCTCTTGGATGCACCTTAGAGTAGTGTTTTTGCAGAAGGGTGAAAAAGGTAATGACAGAAAAAAATAGCTTTTTATTATTAATTTAAAAAAAAAATCACCATGACCATGAATCTTATTTTGTATAGATTTAATCGTCTTTGAATTCAGGCAAAATGCAGAGAAAGTCAAGCAGATTTAAAGCGTCCTGTTCAATGTCTTCTCAATCTAACTCCAGATTTTGTTACTCCTCATCCTCAGCAATGTACAGATGGCTGACAGATTAAAGGAAAAAAAACAGTATAAAGGGGTCTATTTTTGTACAGACACACTGCACAAAGCATGGCCAGTCACTGACACAGTGATAATGTCATGATGTGCAATAAGGATTTCTCCTCCTTGGTGGTGCACTATCCAACGACGCAGGAGGAGAGGCACAGTGGTGTGTTGTTATCAGTCCAGACAGTGGTGTGCTACAATTTTGGCACCATGGATGACCGCAATTAGTGCCTGTTCTTAGTTCTATGTTATTTTTGTCACTTTGGTCCATAAAGGCACGTCCAACTACACAGCACAAAACCCCATTTTATGTCATGCCTCTCTGTTTTTGCCTTGATACGAGTTTCTCAAGGTGTTAAAAATGTTTTAATATGTTGTCTATGCATTCTAATGCACACATGACAGTCATTACATGATTATATGTACAAAACTGCTGTGCCATGGCTCATGGAGAATAATGAAATCATACCAATACAATTTTTTCCTTACCAAACTGATTGAAATTTTTTTGTGAAAATGAATGTGCAAAAGACAATTATTTGCAAGTGAGCGATAAAAAAAAAAAAAAAAAAAAAAAAAAAAATCACATCACTCTGATGGTTTCAGCTATGTTGTCAAATGAAATGGAACGCAGTGAATAAGTGTATGGCATTACAGTCGTATGTGCCGGGTGAAACATATTATGAACCTCACTGACTGTGACAAAGCTCAAGGACAAAGTTGCAATGACATCTGTCATGACACCAGCACTGGATATTGAAATTGAGGCACATCCCCCTTCATATTACCATATACTGATTCTGAGTCTAGGTCAACCTGCCTGCTCCTTTATGCACCAAATTCCCACAACATTTCTAGCACTTCCATTGGTTTTATGATGCAAAACAAAAAAATCTGCATAGTAATAAGTGCCAAATACATTACAGAGGATATGAATCATGGACTCACAAAAACTTGAAGGAAATGAAGCAGACTGTGCACCATGTTTAGTCTCAGCAGAGTGGTGTTTTCATTAATGATCCTTTTGAATGCTTGGCTCGGAGGTGCTTTTTTGCGACAGTCCTTGAGCATAAATGAGTCCAACTGAATTTCCACCAAAGAGTCCTATATGCTTCTTGAATAGCACAAGCTTACTGAGATGACATTAATAAGCAACAATGAAATCTCCACAGAATGATCCTGATGTGTAGTTCAAACTATGAAAATTACTCTCTGGTAACTGTTTGTAGATGCAACTGTAAAAAGCAGTAGGCAGTTTGAGGGAGCATGTCATCCCTTGTTTTGCAAACAAGAGGGACTGCATCTATTCCCTCGGTGGTGATGGGGAATGTGAACTCCCAGGCCAAGAACACTGACGAGCAAGTGGCTCTGGATAGAAAATGGAGGAACTACTGTGTTGAAGTCTCCTTAGTCTCATGGAGGCGTGGCCAACCAGAAACAATCCTGATGTAAACGTGGACATCCCTGGATTCACCACTGTGAGAGCTGACAGGGACACTAAACTATGTGGCAAAAGAAAAGGTGGGGGACTTGCACTGCTGCTACACATCAGATGGTGTAACCCAGGGTGTGGCAGTTAAGAAGACGAGAGCAAAATTAATAGCTGTGGGCTACATATCCCAAAATCTCCGTCTCTGTCTCCTCAATACACTGGAGCTGTGTGAATGCCAGGGAGAGCGACTGGGCCTGTCGTAGCCCCCGCTCCCATCCCTGCCCATGCTGTTTTTTTCTTTCTTTGAATTTCCATGCTAGATGCACTTCAGTCAAAACTCTAGGACTTAGGTACTCTTTAATTTCTCCCGAGGTTACCCCGTTACCACCATGTTATCACTGTGGTTAGAAATTTACAAGAAGGATATTCCACCATCAGACTTCCTGTGAAAGCAGCTTAAATTAGTGTTTATTTATGCCTGCCTATTAGTCTTCCTCTGACACTTTTGTGTCATTATTTTTTGTTGGGGTAAATTTAAAAAATATTACATTTTAATTCTCTATCACAGAGCAACTCCAACATCATTGTTATGTCATTGTCAATGTTGTTCAAAAATTCATCAACCAAATGAACACTGAATGAAACCCTCAACCTGATGTATGTGGAAAAAATCCAATAAAACCAAAGATGAAAAACTGCAGAAAGGATGCATTAGTTTTCACTGAAAAGGAATTTTGACCATGCTTTTGTTAATTGCTTTGGCCTAATTAACTGACCTACACAGGTAAATGCGACTGGGGTCTGTCAGGTTCAGCATAATGATTTGTTTGGTCTCCCAATGCATTCATGACAAACTAAAAAGAGGTCACAATGTCAGAGAAAAAGCGGTCTTACTCAGACTTACGTGCTTTAAGTTTCTTAGCAGGAAATGTTAGATGTAAGAACTAGTGGAGGCTGCTCCTCCTGCTGCTGTGGTGACAATTAGCCCTAGATGAAACAAAATCACATTAGTCTGTCTCTGTCCAGGAGCCTTAACGGATAAACTCACCCTGAATATCGTGGCTAGCTAATTAAAATGAAACACTATGACTTGAACAAAAATTATTGCATAAAAAAATGATAAGCTTTATCCTTTTAATCAAAGACAGTTGTCTATAATTAGGTGTTTTGTGGGTTATGCAGGACACATAAACACAGTTAAGTGGTGACTGTCTGACAAACCCTTCTTAGAAATCAACCAAGTAACAGTAATTATAGTCAGGGCAATATCAACCAATTTCAGAAAACGACTAGAAGGCAAAATTGTCATTGTGTTGTACTTGCCACTTTGATTCCTTGTTGTTATAATTAATGGGACAGGCTACCAAATTCAAAAAATGTCACTTGGTATTTGTTTTATATATCAAAGTCAATCTGATATACTTGATACTGAAGAATATCCGGAGGGCCTGGTCTGAGTCGTGTTTAATAATAGACAAAGTTTCTCTGAGCTGCAAGAAGATTTAACTGACAAGGCCTATGAAAAGAGTGTAATAATATGGGTGCAATAACATGTGTAACACTAATCTTAAGAAGAAGAGACAGCTGTTGCAATTAGAAGAAAGTAATATTTTTCATAAAATAAATAAATAAATAAATCGGTATTAATATTGGAACCAGCTGATGTTGAAGGAAAAAATGGATCATCTTAGCACATTCCTACTGGATACACAAAAGGTAAATTGTAATTTTATTTTTTGGTTTATTATTTGGTATGTATGCTTGCTTACATATATATGAAGGTGTGGAGATGTGTTCAGTTATGGATGACAGATTTTATAGCTTGTTCAGAGGCAGTATTTACTGCAACTGTATTACAGTTTACCATCTTGAGCCATAGTCATAATGTCCGTCACTTGACAGATGATGTTGCCTCTGCCTCATTTATTTTCTGCATAACAGGTGTGAAAAGTCAACGGCAGAGAAGAAACTGTGTCTAGTTTTCAGCTACTGACACTTTAGAGTTGCATCCATCACACAACTGGGCACACAGGGGACATCGTTTTTAGCTAGTCCTTGCCCAGGCTTGCCTAGTCTTGTAAAAGCACAGTGAGTGGAGAGACCCTCAAGCTTGATGCAGAATTATGTTTTAAATATTTTTGTTGATGTATCTCATGCATTATAATTTGAAAGAGGAAATTACAGGTTTTTATGCCGAGTTTAATGGACTCAGAGCTTGCAGCGTACAATTATGCCATAGTATTGATGTGCAGGTGTGGAAAAAACTTAATGTTAAACCTTTACACACATGGAGCTCCTTCAAACAAGCAGGAGGACCGGTGCACGTCTCAGTGTTTTCAGAGTGGCCACCCAGCCTAAAGCATGAAGTGGTCTTTATAGATAAAGAAAGGTGACCTCAAAAATCAACTAAAAACCTTCATCAGAGCGTTTTTGTTGATATCCAAAATGTGTCAGCATGTGTATAATATAAATGGAGACCTTAATAATAGAGACCTGAGGTACTATTCATTTTTGAAGTGCTGCATTTCTTTATCTTTGGAGCTCCCTCATTTAGTTATGTGTCAGAAAAATTAGAGGCACCACTGATATGACTGACATTGAAGTAGTCAGAACAGTCAGACTAAGGTCAAGTAATCAAAGCAGTAAGTGATGAGAATAGGCAATCACAGGGATATAGCTACGTCCAAGAGAATTTATCAGGAGGAGGTGGCAGAAAAAGACACTATGACACTATGGTTTCTGCAGCTGGGTCATCTTAAAGTGTATCTGTGCTAAAATCCCAACTGGTAATGACATAAGCCGAGTGTTAATCAAATTAACAGCGAACTCTATGGCAATTAATGATGAAAAGGACAATGTAGCTACGCAGTATCTCAGTACATTTGTACAATTAATTGAGCAGCCAAATGGAAGGGGAAATATTAACTGAGGAGGCAAATGTAGAGCTTACAGCACAGATTAGTGAAATTGCAGCCAAAGAACTGAGGTTACAGCAAAATCATTGACAGCTCCAGTTAACCAAGAACTGCAGGATGAGATTAGGAGGCTGAATGACGGGAGTGAGCAGCACATGCTGAAGCAAACCTGAAGCCTAGCGGTCCAGTAGAATGTCTTGCCTTTGTCAATCAATGAACTTTCAGAGGTGAGAAATCAAGAAAGAATTCATCTGGTTGAAAGTGGGTTGTAGTGAAGGCAATCAGTCCAGGTCAGGGTGTACGTGATATGCCAGAGATCAAAAGTGGCCTCACACTCCAACTAAAGACAATATAAAAAGGGGCATTTCAAAGAAGATAGTTCCATTGACTTTTACCACAAGATCGTGATTATAACACAGTCGTGAATCCCTTACAAACCTATTCTTGTTGGCAGTCAAGAGAATTAAGTTCCAACTCAAGACCTATCTAACTGATCAGTCAGAGGCAGATGAGACAATGGTAAACCAAATGAATGCAGCAGCTAGTGCTGAGCCTATCGAAACATGTTGAAACATTGGAGGAGCAAAGGCCACAAAGTGAATAAACTACAGATACAGATACATCAACTGAGTGAGGGAGCAGCGGTGTAGGATGTGGTAAAAGATCCAGGAACAGTCAGTTGAAGTAATTAAGCACCAAGATTGTAATGTAACAGTGACAGGTAGTTCAAGGCTCTTCATGAACTTCATGAAACAGTGAGATTACTGACAGAGGAAAGACATGTAGGTTGACAGAAGGGAAAGTATGGCTAATCCCCCCAAGTCTATGGGTGGACAAAGATGGAGTGTTGGTAGTAGTTGTAAAGCCTGTCAGAAAAAATGAACTATTAGCTAAAATGTTATCAATTAGTCATCAATGGAGGGGCAATAGGGCAAAACTCAGACATTACAGTAGTTGTGGTGAGAGAAGCTTTCTCAGTTGATTATAAAAGGGTACATCCAGGTAGATCCAGGTAGTAAGGTGCAATGAGCAGTGACAGTGAGAGTTGGGCTGGGCTTGGCCGCAGTATGACTCACGTATATTAAATTTCCTAAACATAAAATCGATGCCCAGGTAACAAAAACTGACGGCATCTTGATTTCATATTCCAATCAAAATAGCCATTGGAAATGCCCATTTTCCAGACATGTCATAGCAGACAAAGAAAAAACAGTTAAATGTCCCAGCCCCTTTAGTGGTAGTCAAAGTCTAAATTTATTTTGGCAAAAAGTGGCACTGTATTACTGTGACAGAGGACAGCCATGCTGGAGTAAGGCTGGGCTCAGACTAGCGGCTAGACCAACAGTTAGCCTTGATTTTGGACAGACTGACTGTATCAGGCAATTTTGTGGAATGAGGCAGAAAACCCCGGATTCTGAGACGTAATCTTGACATTTGGTCAGGACCATGGCTTTTTCGGGGTGCGTGGGTCATGTACTCGAGCTGAGCATTTCCACTCAATTCGTTGACCCCTTTAGACAGCCAAATTATATAGGGGGAAAAATTATTTTTACAGTAAAGTCAAGATTGCACAAGGGTTAGGTTCCTGACAATGGCCATTAAAACAGTTTGGTTAGCATAGCAAATATTTGGATGGAAACAATGATGTTGCTGTAGCCACATCAGAAGAGAGGCCAAATTTGCTGGTGGACAGTCCTACATGAGACTAGATGGGCTAAGATGTAATCATTCAAAATAATGCGCATCCATTTAAAAATGCATATACATACACCACTGCATCCTTGTGCTGTGTTTGTTTCTCTTCATTTAATGTCGGCTAATCAAAGTTTTTACATCATGATGTCATCACTTACTCACTTTCACTTTCCCCATCACTGAGTTTTCCCTACCTTATTCCTGAAAAGAGCAGGTAAGAGATCTGCTGAAAATATCAACAGTCGGCTTAGCATACACCTTTCTAAAAAGCAATTCACACATATTGTACTGTTAGTCACTAGTTTTGTAATTATACAAGCCAATGTAATTTCAATAGATGACATTATTATTCAGTAGATAAGATTATTATGTTTTATTTATCCTACCTTATCAACTACCTTAGGTAATCTGAATAAAAATAAATAAATAACTCTTAGAACTTGTATGAGTCAAAGACTTAATAGCTTTCCAAAATCTCTGAGGGTCATTAAGATTTTCTGTAATAGAAAGATAAAAGTCAGATTTGGCCTCCTTTGTTCCTAAGCTGTCTAAATAGCCAATCAGCATCTGAATCAGTTTGTCTAGCCAGGCGACATTACACTCATGAGAAAGCTTTGTGAGATCAGGGGTGAACCAGGGGTTGTCCCTCCCTTTCACCCTGTAACTGCAGAGAACATGTTTATCCACCGTCTGGGGAAAACTGTTACAAAAGAATTCCCAGACTGTTTCAACATCAGTGATGAATCGAAATGATACCGATCACTCAAAAAAAAAAAAAAAAACATGTTCAACAAAGGTTCAAGCCAGGTTGCAGTGTAGAAAACTATAACAGCAGGGTATTTGTGGGGAGCATTTGTTAGGTTCAGATCAATAAGGGTGGATCTGTCAGGCATGATGGAAAAATGTACGAGTTGGGAAAGATTTCAAGTATTAAAAAAAAAAAAAACGTTTAAAATAATGACATGCTGGTCTGAGCCAATCCCAGTTCAATTCACCACCTAAGACAATGTCATTATAATTGAGTTGAGACATAAGGTGTATCAAAGAGCACAAGGTGTCACTAACAGTTGATGTCGGCCTGTAGCATCCAGCTACTGTTAGTGGAAATCCCTTAGAAAATCTCTATGTTCAGCACTAGGAATTCAAATTGTCTACAAATAGATTCAGATAGTACTACTTGCATGTTAAATTTGCATTTTACATAAATAACTACACAGACAATCTGCATGTTACACAACACATCCAAATGCAAATCATTGTCATTTCCAGATTTATTCAGCAAGTTTCAGACAGCACTATAACATCAGCATCTGTTGACTCAGCCCAGAGCCTAATCATGTCCATTTTGGCTACGATGCTATGCACATTTAAATGGATAAGGCCGAGGCCAGATTTAGACAGCCTTAAAATGATGCAGGAGGACACTGCACTCCAGGACCAGGACCAGGAGAGAGAGTTTGTGTGTGTGATAGAGGGAGAGAGAGAGAGTTTGCACACATGTGAGAGAGAGAGGGAGAGAGAGAGAGAGAGAGAGAGAGAGTTTGCATGTGTGTAATTGAGGGAGAGAGAAGGAGAGTGCACACATGTGAGAGAGAGAGGGAGAGAGAGAGTTTGTGTGTGGGTGTGTGTGTGTGTGTGTGTGTGTGTGTGTGTGTGTGTGAGAGAGAGAGAGAGAGAGTTTGCATGTGTGTGAGAGAGGGAGAGAGAGAGTTTAGATGCGAGTGAGAGAGGGGAAGAGGGAGAGAGAGAGAGAGTTTGCACACGTGAGAGAGAGAGGGAGAGAGAAAGAGGGAGCGAGAGAGCACGTAAGCGTTATGCAGCAATTATGGGAAGAGGAGAGTTGTATCGGGCCAACCCAGCAGATAGGCAGAGAGAGCCAAAATTAGAGCGGGAGAGAGAGGAGAGTCTCCTGTCAGCAAAAGCAGTGGAGTGGCAGAGCGGAAGGGAGGGAACACAGCAGGGGCAGGGCTGCAGGCAGGTGGAGGCGGGGCAGCTGAACCGGAGAGCGGGGACAAAAAAAATAATCCCTCAGTAGACTATCTCCGCTCAGTCCTTAACTGCTGGTGAAAACAATGAATGGTTGTGCTGAGTGATTTCAAGTTTTCAAGTCAAAAGCACA
>OMLB01028459.1:6105-21903 GCA_900302555.1 Myripristis jacobus | reverse complement strand
CCTATGTGGCAATGCACTCAGTGTGTGCAGTGAGATTACATATTTGGGCCATATTATTTCAGATGACTTGTCTGATGACAAAGATATCTACAGGCAGCGGCGGAAGTTGTATGCTCAAGCCAATATGCTGTGTCGGAAATTTAGTATGTGTTCTGTATCTGTGAAAATCTCACTCTTTAGAGCGTATTGTACACCCATGTATACTGCCCAGCTCTGGTGTCGGTATAAACAAGGCAGCATTAGAAAACTCACAGTGGCCTATAATGACAGCATGAGGCTGCTGCTGAGGGCTCCAAGAAGCTCCAGTGCAAGCCATATGTTTGTCAGTGCCGGGGTACCTACCTGCCCTGCTGTGTTACGTAACTTGATGTATAGGTTTATGTGTAGGGCATCTGAGTCAGAAAATGACTTAATTGCTGTTCTGGCTAACCCTGTACACAGTTCTGTCAGATTTTTCTCTAAACTGTGGAGTCACTGGCGAACATGTCTGTATGTTAGACACTGAATATGGTGGAAAGCTCTGTCTTTATCTTTATTTTTTATTTCTTTATTTTTACTGTGCTGTTTTTATTGTGATATGGATCACCTGGGTCTGGAATAAAGGAATAACTAACTAACTAACTGACGCAGAACCTCTCCCTTAACAGAGGAATTCACACACACACACACACACACGTACGTACCATGGTAGCTCTCTGAGCACTAGCTCCATCATGCATTGAAATGTTGTAGGTGTGTTAGTGAGGTCTATAGGCATCGAACGCCAATGATAAAGGCCCCTGCCTGTCACCTGTCCTCTTGTGGAAACCTCCACCTGCCAGGAGCCTTTAGAAAAATCGAAACCACAGAGAGCACGATAAAGGCATCCAATGTATCATCTACCCTGGGAAGGGGATGAGAGTCTTTCACTGTTATACTGTTCAAGCGACAACAGTCAATGTAAAATCTTCACTCACAATTCTTCTTCTTTACTAGGACAACAGGTGAGGCCCAGGGGCTGCAGCTTCCTCCACAAAATAGCTTAAATTTAGTTAGTATTTTTGTGTTTGTTTTTTTCAATTGTCACTAGCTTCTTTACATGGAATCCTACGGGATGTGGCCACTTTGTGGCCGACAGCGACTTTACAAGTTGGAAACAGCTGAATTTTTTTGTATCGCCATATCTATTAAGTGGGTCAACATGAAATTTGGTGGCAAAATTCATGTTGCCAATAGCAACAGTTTTGGTGACCCCATGATCTTTGCTCTAGTAGGCCAAACTGTTAAAGTTGCAGTGGAGTATGTGTAAATCTATTTAGTGGATCGCCATGAAATTTCATGACAGGCTTTATTTTGCACAGAGTTGTCATGGGGTCATGAGGTCTGGGGATCCCATGATGTTCCCTCTAGCGCCTCCAGCAGACCCATTTTTGGAGTGAGGTGTTGCTGCAGACCTGCAGACAGCCTGTGTGAGGCATGGTCCCCTGGCTGGGCTGGTGGAAATGAACATCCAGTCTTTAAAATAAAAGCCCTAACTTGTGCTCTCTGGCTGGTCAGTGGACATGAGTCCATGAATGAATCTGTATTAAAGGTTAAACTCTCCAATCAATTCATGTAAGTGCCAATTTTAGTGTGAGCATTAGTGTGAATTAGCCTATGTGTTAAACAGATGACTTTTATGAAATCTAAAACTGAATCAGTATATAGAAATTGTAATTAAGATAAGATAATTTAAGATGTTCATTTATTCATCCCACAGTGGGGAAATTTCCAGCATTACAGCAGCAAAGTGGATAGCAAAAATACGAAGCACAATTTACAGTAAAAAAACAAAACAAAAAACAGACAATAAATAGCAAGGGTTGCATGGAAAAAATGATCCATTCCAGCCGAATGGCAGCAGGCACTTGGAGTTTTCATTCCCAAAGAGGAAAATTCCACCACCATCAGCCAGTTCAGGAGCATTGCCTTGCTGAACGTGGAGGGGAAGATCTTTTTCACTGTCCTGGCAAAAAGAATGACCAGCTTCCTGAAGAGCAACAGTTACATCGACACAAGTTGCCAGAAGGCCGGGCCCCCAGGTTTCCCAGGGTGCATTGAACATTCATCTGAGAGCAGATTCAGGGGGCCAAAAGAGAGAACGGAGGCCTTCATGTGGTGTGGCACGACTTGGCAAATGCGTATGGCTCATTGCCACACAAGCTGATCGATTTTGCAATGGAGTTCTTCCATATACCAACTTACATCATCAGCATAATAGCCAAGTACTTCAGCAATCTCCACATGTGCTTCACCTCCAAAGGTTTTACAACAGGATGGAAGCAGCTGGAAGTCGGCATCGCCATGGGTTGTTCCATCTCCCCAATACTCTTTGTGGCTGCGTTTCATCCTCATCGGTGCCAGGCAAGTAGCCAGAGGCCTGAAACTACCATCAGGAGAAAGACTCCCAGCCATGAGAGGCTACATGGACGATGGTACAAGCATCCTGCAGACAGCCCCATGCACAGCAAGGCTCCTCAAGCTGCTAGACGAGCTAACACTGTGGACAAGGATGAAGATCAAGCCCTCCAAGTCCCAGAGTCTATTGATCAGGAAAGGGGCAAGAAACAACAGCACAGTGTTCATGGCTGGAGGAGAGAAGATCTCCCTGCTGGCAGAGCAACCCATCCGAAGTCTTGGGAGGCAGTATACAGCAGAGCTCTCGGACAGACAGGTGGGGAGGGTAGTCCAGAAGCAGCTGACTGAAGGGCTGGCAAAGATTGACAGCAGCCAGCTTCCCGGGAAGCTGAAAGTATGGCGCTATCAGTTCACGCTGTACCAGCGGTTGATGTGGCCACTGAAAGTCAGTGAAGTTCCGTCAGCAGCCAGCAGGATGGATGGCATCGCCAACACCTACATCAGGAAGTGGTTGGGCCTCCCCCAATGCTTCTCAGACACAGGCCTCTTTGGAAAGAACATGCTGCAACTGCCCCTGAAGTCCATTAACATCGGTTTCAAGCAGGAGAAGACCAGACTTGTAGTGGAGTTGAGGGAGTCCAGAGACCAGACTGTAAAGGGCGCAAAAGCGAACATCTGCATGGGGCGCAAGTGGAAGGCCCAGCCAGAGGTGGACCAAGCGATCAGCAGGTTGCAGCACAAAGAGGTCGTGGGAGGAGTGCAGGTCAGCCGGGCATGGCTGGGCTGGGGAGAACTTGTCCAGTACCAGTATAAAGCCACTAGGGATCAGAGGAAGTCCATGGTTGTGGAGGAGGTCACACGGATGGAACAGGAGCGCTACCTTATCAAGGCAGTGTCCCAGGGCAAACAAGGGGCATGGACCCAATGGGAGGACACCACAAGCCAGGTAATAAGCTGGGCAGACATTTGGCGCATACCTCAAGCATGGCTCAGCCTCCTGATAAGGGCAGCATATGACACCCTTCCCTGTCCCCAAAACCTCTCGTGGTGGCTTGGAAGCGAGGACAAATGCCCCCTATGCAGCCAAGACAATGCAGGCCTACAGCACATCCTGGCAGGGTGTAAGGTGGCACTGGCACAGGGGCACTTCAGATGGCGGCACAACCAGGTCCTGAGGAAGCTGGCAGAGCTGTAGGAGAAATGCAGAGTGGGAGCTAACAGTGCTGCAATTCCCCCCCAGCTGGCCATCCCATTTGTCAGGCCAGGCAAGAACCAGCGCAAGTCAGCAGCCAGAATGCCAACAGCTCTGGAAAGGGATGGGAGATGTGAGTGGACTTTGGCAAGCAGCTCATTTTCCCAACGGAGATCACACAGACAACACTAAGACCTGGCGCTGTGACGTGGTCTGTAGCTACCAAGAGGGTCCTCATCATTGAACTCACTGTCCCCTGGGAGGAGGGCATACCAGCAGCACATGAGTTCAAGCGAGTGAAGAACTCCAACTTGGCTGCAGAGTGCAGAGACCTGCGCTGGGCTGCAACCATCCACCCAGTGGAGGTAGGATGCAGCGGCTTTGTGGGCAAGTCGGCAATCCAGCTTCTCCGGGCAGCTGGATCAACGGGGGCAAACCTTCAGAAGGCCATCAAGGAGCTGGCAGAGGAGGCGGAGAAAGCCAGCTACTGGTTGTGGCTTCGGAGGAGGGACAGTGCTTGGGGTTCAACACCCCAATAAGGGCTGCTGCAGGGGGTGGCGGGGAGACGTCCGTGAATTGTGGCCCCAGCTGACGACCCTGCAGCTGACCTGATGTGGACTGTAGGAGGTGCGGCAGGCAGAGATGCCAAGCAGGAGTAACACCACTTGTACTACTTTCTGGCAACAAGCAATATAAACAATATAAACAAGGAATATAGAAAATAGAAATTTGAACAATTTAAATAACGGAAGAAAAATAGAAATATGAACAATGAAAACAATGGAAGAAAGTAGAAATATGAACAATTTAAACAAGGGAGGAAAAAAATAGAAATATGAACAATTTAAACAACAGAATAACACAGTAAAGTGAACATAGTGGATGTGCATTGTAGTGCAGTCAGTGCTGTCTTGGAGAGTGTGTGGTCTACTGGGAGCACTGCTTGTTTTAGATGAGTTTTCATATCAGGGGGAAATCAACCATCTTGCAGAATGGTGCACAGAAAACAACTTACTGCTCAACATCAGCAAAACCAAAGAGCTGATAGTTGATTTTAGAAAAAAGGAGGCAAAGACACACAACCCTGTTTACATCAATGGAACTGAGGTGGAGTGGAACTGAAGTGACCAGTTTTAAGTTCCTGGGAAACAGCATAACAGAGAACCTGTCATGGACTTCACATATCTCTGCCCTGGTTAAAAAAGCTCAGAAACGGCTGTATTTCTTAAGGAAACTTAAGAAAGCAAAATTCCCACGCCAAGTTCTTGTCAACTTCTACAAAGGAGCGATTGAAAGCATCCTGACTGGAAACATCACAAACTGGCATGGGATGTGCACAGCCCAGGACAGGAAGACTCTGCAACGAGTGACTAAAACTGCCCAAAACATCATTGGCACCCATCTACCAAGCATCAGTGATATCGGGGAGGTGAGGTCCCTGCGCAGAGCCAAAAGGATCCTAAAAGACAACACCCACCCCAGCAACAGCCCGTTCACCCTGCTGCTGTCAGGCAAAAGGTACAGAAGTATTCGCTGCTGTACCACCAGACTACAAAGCAGCTTCTTCCCTCAGGCTGTGAGATTACTAAATGCACCATCTGCACTCCTCCATGTTTAATAAACCAATCAAGAGGGAATCACTTTTTAATTTCATTACACAACCTGTTGTATAATGACCAATAAACTTCCTTGTATCCTTGTATCCACGCAGAGGAGCAGCGTCTCTCCTCCGAGTCTCTCACAGATAACTGAACTTCTCACCTTATCCCTAAGGGAGACGCCAGCCACCCTCCTGAGAAAACCCATTTCGACTGCTTGTATCCGCAACCTTGTTCTTTCGGTCATGACCCATCGCTCATGACCACAGGTGAGGGTAGGAGCGAAGGTTGACCAGTAGATCGAGAGCTTTGCCTTCTGGCTCAGCTCTCTTTCGTCACAACAGTGCGGTACAGCGGATGCAGTACCACCCCTGCTGCTCCAATTCTTCGGAAAATCTCACATTCCAGTGTTCCCTCACTTGTGAACAAGACCCCGAGATACTTAAACTCCTTCATTTGGGGTAAGAACCATGGCCTCAGATCTAGAGGTGCTGATCTTCATCCCAGCTGCTTCACATTCGGCTGTGAACCGGTCCATTAAGTGCTGAAGGTCACAGACCAATGATGCCATTAGGACCACATCATCTGCAGAAAGCAGCCCACTGAACTGCAATCCCTCTCCTCCACGACTGTGCCTCATTATCCTGTCCGTGAAAATCATGAACAGGACTGGTGACAAAGCGCAGCTCTGGCAGAGGCCAACACCAATAGGAAACAGGTCCGACTTACTGCCAAGAATCCGGACACAGCTCTCGCTTTGGGCGTACAGGGATTGGATGGCCCTGAGGAGTGCCCCCCTCACCTCATATTCCCGCAGCACCTCCCACAGAATATCCAAGGGAACCCGGTCATACGCCTTCTCCAGATCCACAAAACACATGTAGACTGGATGAGCATACTTGCAGGCCCCTTCCAGGATACCTGCGAGAGAGAAGAGCTGGTCCGTTGTTCCACAACCAGGACGAAAACTGCATTGTTCCTCTTCAATATGAGGTTCGACTATCGGTCGAACCCTCCTCTCCAGCACCTTAGAGTAAACTTTCCCAGGAAGGCTGAGGAGTGTGATGTTTAAATGCCTCTATTTAAACAGGGGAACCACCACCTCGGTCTGCCGCTCCTTCGGCACTGCCCCAACCTTCCACGCAATGTTGAAGAGGCATGTCATCCACGACAGCCCCTCAACACCCAGCCTTCAGCATTTCGGACAGATCTCATCAATCCCCAGGGCCTTGCCACTGCGGAGTTGTATAACTACCTCAGTGACTTCCTCCCTAGAGATTGACACTGATCCCCCATCATCCTCCAGCTCTGCCTCTACCCTAGTGGGCAGGTTAGTTGTGTTGAGGAGTTCCTCAAAGTGCTCCTTTCACCACCCAACAACGTCCTCAGTTGAGGTCAACAGCATCCCATCCCTGCTGTATACAGCTTGGATGGTCCCCCGCTTTTCCCTCCTGAGGTGCTGGATGGTTTTACAGAAGCACCTTGGTGCCGACCGAAAGTCCTTCTCCATATCTTCTCTGAACCTCTCCGACGTCCGCTGCATTGCCTCCCCCATAGCTGAGCTCGTTATGGACAATCCATGAGTAGTGCAGAAGTCCAATAACAAACAACTGCTCAGGTTCAGATCGGGGAGGCTGTTCCTCCCAATCATGCCCCTCCAGGTGTCTCCATCATTGCCCATGTGTGTGACTACGGAGTCCCCTACTGGAGTCCCACGTAGAACTCCATTCAGGGTCTCCAAGAAGGCCGAGTACTCTGAGCTGCTGTTCAGTGCATAAGCACAGACAACAGTCAGAGTTCCCCCGCCCCCACAACCTATAGGAGTAGGGAAGCGACCCTCTCATCCACCGGGGTAAACTCCAACGCAGCGGCACTCAGCCGGGGACTTGTGAGTATCCCCACACCCACCTGGCGCCTGTTTGAGCATCAATTACAAATGCAGTAAAACTATTGACTTTTTGCTACAGGTTGTAGCCACACCCATATATAAATATGAATCAGTCCCAACTAGTCAACAGCAAAACCTCGGGGCAGCACTGAGAGAGGTTGAATGGGACAGGGTCCTCTCTAAAGGAGACCTGGAGAGTGACTGTGACCAATTCACCTCAACAATTAAGAAAACTATGGGGCCCTACCTCAGAAAGCGGAGCCAAAAGAAAAGCAGGGACACATTGTCCTGGCTTAATGAAGAATGTAGGAAACTTATAAAGGAAAGAGACCAGTCATTCAGACAATGCACAAGACAATGACATTAATTATGCACAGCCAGTTTTCCACTTACAACAAAAAACTGAAACAGAAGTAGCAAATACCATCAGTGCCTTAAAAAATTCTAAGGCCATGGATATCTATGGCCTTGACATGAATTTTTCGAAAAGGCACAAAGAGACTTTTGTACAGCCTATTACATATTTGATTAATCTGTCCCTAAGACTAAGGGACATATCTACTGTGCCATCAGCATGGAAGATGGCCCTGGTCACATCCATTTTTAAATCAGGGGAAAGATCAGATATGGCCAATTATCAGCCAATCAGCATTCTACCTGTTGTCTCAAAAATAGCAGAAAAATGGGTGGCTAAATTACTGATTCAACATCTCAATAAAGGTAATAATTCACTACACCCCACTACCCCATGCAATTTGTTTTTTGTTTTTTTTTTAACCTTATTTATTTATTTTCATTATATTACCATACCCTCTGTTTTCTCATCAACACACACACACACACACACACACACACACACACACCTATATACATACCATTGCAACTTTATGTGTCTGTTGTGGTTTGTATTGTTTGTCCACTGTCTGTATCTTGTGTTCACTTGGTGCAATTTATTTGTCCCCCATGTCACCTTGCCTGTTGTCACTTAATTTCACCAAGAAAAAAAAAGAAAAAAAAAGAAAGCAATGTGTTCGTGTTAACGACTCAAGGTCCCCTTTTTATGAATGTCCAGTAGGGGTCCCCCAAGGCTCCATACTTGGTCCACTCCTGTTCACACTGTATATCAATGATCTACCAGACTCATGTAGAAATGTTGATGTCCAGATGTATGCAAATGATGCTGTAATCTTAACACATGCTAAGAACTACCAAGAGATAGCATCCACACTTAAATCTGCAATGGCTCACATTGATGACTGGCTTACTAAATCATGTCTCTACCTAAACACCAAAAAAACAGTCTGTGAAACAAAACAGTTTACGAAACACAAAGGTGTCACATTCAAATGTATTCCTTAAACTGGTCACTGACTAGCATGACTACACTTAAAAGCACTGAATCACTCTTTAAGAAAGCTATAAAAACCTTTGATAAAAAAGTATTGTCATTTCACCATTGCGAGAAACATACATTTTTAAGCTTTGAGAATTTTTGAAATTTCAAGTATGCTTGCTCTGTATATTAAGTGTTACATAATCTTGCCCCTCCTCCGCTGCATGGCTTCTTTCAAAGACTTGAAAGCGGTGGTAGCACATGGGCTTTTGTAAAAGGGGACTGTGCGATACCATTATCATTTTCCTATGTTAACACCACTGTCGAAATGGAACTTTTTCAGTCCATGTTCCCATAAATGCAATATGAACTGTCTGCTGAATGTGTGAATGTACATTTAGCTGTGTGAGATGAGGCATGGACACTGTATCTGGATGAGGTCAACTCAACAAAACAAACAGAAAGAAAGCTAGTGTTTTGTCCATTTATCCGTACCCAGTTACTGTTTTTTTTTCCAGCAGATCCCTCAAACCCCAATCCTTTGAATTTAAACAGTATTAACTCAAAATGAACATCATAAAATGGATAGGCAAATTGTCATATTGAGCAGTTCAGTCGGAATACACTCAACAAATGAGCGAAACCTTTCTTGCCCTGAGGGGAATTTCCCCCCCCCCACAAGAAGAGCAGATATATTAGACTAGTACGTGCCAAATTATGAGATTAAAAACAAAATGCACAAAAACACACAAGACTGAGAAAATTCTGAGTCCGGTATAAACTGGTACCAACTACATTTCACCCTATGCAACGTTTTATGTTCCTATGGTGTATGCATATAACCACACAATTAAACAACTTCTGGAACACTAATTATACAGTATACAAGAGTACAATTTATGTGCAGTTACAAAGTGACTACAGTAACTACTGAGATTTTAAATACAGTCATACAGTGAGTTTAAATACAGTGATTTTTTCTGTAATGTTGTAGTTTCATCTATTGCTCTGCATTTCTCAACTACATGAAACACTTCATTGAGCCAGCTGCATCTTGCTCCTGTTAATCTGTAGTTGTATTACATTTGTGTATCTGATTCAGCAATTACAAACACTTTCTGCAGAAAATTCACCTTTTTAGTTACCAGTATTATCTTGATTCAAGATATACTGGAGATATACTGAGAATTTCTTTTATCAGAACAACTTTAGGGAGGGTTAGGGTTAACCAGCAGGGACAACAGCATTGAGGAGAGATGAAGTGCTTTTGTCACATGTAATCATACAGTGTATTCAGAAAGTATTCAGACCTTCACATTTTTCACTTTTGTTATGTTGCAGCCTGGTGCTACAATCATTTAAATTCATTTTTTCTCTCATTAATCCACACTCAGAACCTAATAATGACAAAGTGAAAACAGAATTGTAGAAATTCTTGTTAATTTATTAAAAAGATAAAACTGAAATATCCCACTGACATAAGTATTCAGACCCTTTACTCAGTACTTAGTTGAAGCATCTTTGGAAGCAATAACAGCCTTGAGTCTTTTTGGGTATGATGCAACAAGCTTTGCACACCTGGATTGGGGGATTTTCTGCCATTCCTCAAGCTCGATCAAGTTGGATGGGGATTGTCGGAGGACAGCCATTTTCAGGTCTCTCCAGAGATGGTCGATAGGGTTCAAGTCAGGGCTCTGGCTGGGCCACTCTAGGACATTCACAGAGTTATCTCTAAGCCACTCCTGTGTTGTCCTGGCTGTGTACTTACGGTCACTGTCATGTTGGGAGGTGAACGCTCAGTCCAGTCTGAGGTCCTTAGCAATGTGGAACAGGTTTTCATTGAGGATATCTCTGTACTTTGCTCCATCCAGCTTTCCCTCAACCCTGACCAGTCTCCCAGTCCCTGCTGCTGAAAAGAACCCCCACAGCATGATGCTGCCACTGTTCACTGTTGGGATGGTAGGTGATGAGTAGTGCCTGGTTTCCTCCAGACATGACGCTTGGAATTGAGGCCAAACAATTCAATCTTGGTTTCATCAGACCAGAGAGGCTTTCATATGTGTTTTGCAGTGAGGAGAGGTGTCCGTCTAGCCACTCTGCCATAAAGCCCAGATCAGTGGAGGGCCCCAGTGATGGTTGTCCTTCTGGAACTTTGTCCCATCACCACAAAGGATCTCTGAAGCTCAGTCAGAGTGACCACTGGGTTCTTGGTAACCTTTCTTACTAAGGCCCTTCTCCCAGTCTGGCTGGGCAACCAGCTCTGGTTGTCCCAAACTTCTTCCATTTGAGAATTATAGAAGTCACTGTACTCTTGAGAACCTTCAGTACAGCAGAACCTTTTTGTAGCCTTCCCCAGATCTGTGCCTTTCAACAATCCTGTCTCTGAGCTCTGCAGGCAGTTCCTTTGACCTCATGGCTTGTTGTTTGCTCTGATATGCATTGTCAACTGTGAGGCCTTCTATAGAGAGCTGTGTGCCTTTCCAAATCATGTCCAATCAATTTATAGCTCATTTCCACTATAAAGAGCCGTGCCGCACTGGTCGGCCAGTGCCGGCTGTGGCACTGGTCGGCCTCAGGCGGGCCGGCCGCGGCACCGGTTGGCGTCAGGTCATGTGCTGTTATATTTCAGCAGCAATCGGTATCGGCCGACCCGCCTGATGCCTATCGGTGCTGCAGCCAACCTGCCTGATGCCATCATCATCATCTTCACAGATGCTCTGCCATCTGCACTTAGTGGTCACATTTCCATTTCCATTTGTAAGAAAAATGTAAACTAGGCTACACAACAGAAAAACACAACAAAAAACTCAGCAAGCAAATCAATTTCTTCCATAATCTCTCCAGAAACTAATGTTTGTAAATAATAGCCTACTGGCTGACGGTTTAACGGTTGACACTTGTCACTTGTCAGTTTGTAGCAGCCTGGTTAACTGACATTCTAATGGACCAATCACGAAGGAGATCATATTTAGGCCCGCCTCCGCGGCCCCATTCTAATCGGGCCAGCACCGGATGTCAAACCGGGCTGAAATCTTTCATGGTTGGTTCCCGTGACCAAGCGGGCTGGTGTAGTGGGAATGAATGTGGAACCGTGAATTTCACGTCACGGCGCAGCACAGTACTATAGTGGAAAAACGCTTTTAGAGTCCACCTGTGGTAAATTAATCAAGGTGTTGAAACATCTCAGCAATGATAAAGAGAAATTGGAGGCACCTGAGCTCAATTTCAAGTGTTGTTGCAAAGGGTCTGAATACCTATGTCAATGTGATATTTCAGTTTTTCCTTTCTAATAAATTTGCAAAAAAATCTAAAATTCTGTTTTCACTTTGTCATTAGAGTGTACTGATTGTAAATTAATGAGAAAAAAATTATTTAAACAGCTGTAGCAACAGGCTGCAACATAGCAGAAGTGAAAAAAAGTGAGAGGGGTCTGAATACTTTCTGAATGTGTTATTATATAACAATCACAATAGGTCATTTTAAATAGGGACGTATAGGCCACAATTCAGCCGCACTTTAAAGTTATTTTTAGCCCCCTTCCTGACAACCTAGCATGGCATACATGGTAGCAATAGAGTCTGTTGATTGTCTATGATACTTGTGTCTTTCCTGTGGCTTCAAAAGAGCCCACCATAGCTTATGAAAAACAGCATATCCATTGGGGCTGGTGACAGCAAAACAGAGCATAAGGGTTAATCGCGTTAGGGGTTAATCTCATCTCAATTTAAAAAACAAAACAAAAAGGGTTTCTCTTCTGGAAAGAGAACTATCATGTGGCCAATTTGTGCCAAAATTGGCACACAGGCTCGTATGGTATGGGAAACTAGTGACCTAAGTTCCAGGTAAATTGAATGCATTGTTCCTGAGATACAAATATATTAGAATTACAGCGTCACCATTTCACACCAAATTTAGTATACATCCTCAGAGCTGGAAGTGTAACTAGGGACCCTAATTTGGTATTAATCAGATTAATTGCTGCTGAAATATAACAGCACATGACATTTTATTTTGTTTCTGTACCCAACTTCCTGTCCCAGACAATCTGCTTTGTGCTGAATTGCTGCGTTATGCTCCAGCAAAAATAGAAGACCAGCGTATTGGTTGCGGAGGCGCTGGATCGCTGGAGCTGGGAAGGAGTAGAGACGCAACGCAGTCGCAGCTGGTAGAAGATCACACATTTACTCAAATTGAAACGCATCAGCTGTCGTTCCGCAACGCAGATGCAACACAAACAGATCCAGTGGGTCACGGCTGGGTCGTGCAAATTTGGGCATTTTGGCAAATTCTTTTTAAGCCACCGAACACATGGACATAAGGCATTTCAATGTGCAACTTACAGTTTGGCAGTTACAGGTCAAAACGCGTTGACCTTGATTATAGCATCACCTGTTGATAGATGTGTGTAAATTTTGGTGAGTGAGATTCCTGAACCAGGCTGGACCTCCGTGTAAAATTTCTTCTGAATAACTTTTACAGTTTAGGCTGCACACACAAAAAAGAAATCATACTGGTGGGGATTGCTGGCAGGACCACAGGCTTTAAAGTTAATGAAATCATTGACAAAAAAGTTTTTCTTGCATAAACATGCCATCTAGTGGCCGATTTTTGCCAAATTTGGTGAACAACTTTGGAAGGGTATAGGAAACATGTCTTCCAAATTTCGTGTTAATCGGAGGTTTTTAAGAAAAAAGGGAATTTTAGATTTAGCGCCCCCTAGTGGTCAAATGGCTCCAAGAGTTAGGGAACAAAAGAACTGAATAAACTGAACTGAATTTTTTGTCACATCAAAATTCTTCTGATAACTTTTTGGTTTGAGGAACCAGCAGGGATAACAGCGTCAAGGAGAGACTAAGGGCCCTATCTTGCGCGAGTCCCCTAAACCCGTTATTTGGGGATTTAGCATTGCGCAAGAGGCATTCCCCCGCAAAAGTTGCTATCTTGCGCACCTCCCGTTATCCGTGAAACACCTGCGCTACCTGCTATATTATGCATAGGCGTGTTTTGGGCGTTACGCCAATTACACTAATCAGTGTGCCAGGTGCCATTGCCTTTAAGGGAAGGCTGCGCTATCCTAAATCCGCAAACCGAAACCCGTGATGGAGAGAGGGAGGTAGATTTTCTCAGGGGTTCAGCTGAGGCTAAAGCAAGGTGGCTTTATATATATACATATTATATCTTATAGGCGAGTTAATTTGGGAGGTGGAGCCGCATGTGCATGTCCACATGTGTCCAAGTGGACGTGTCACAAGGTTGTACTGATTGAGTAAAATCCCCGGGCTACACCACACAGACCCAAGCAGCAGAGGTGGAACTATGTGTAAACTAATGTACTGACAAGGTAGATTGGGCAAATAAAATATTAAAAATCAAAATGTAGTACAGCTGCTGGCTTATGATAAAACAGTAAAACACGCTGGTGTAAGTGTCCAAGTTAAAACAGTCTTTCCTCTAAACAGTCTATATGAGTAATATACTCAGTCCATTCCGGCGGCGTTCCGGTATCAGTCCGACCGCATGCGCAATGTGGCTCTGTCGGGGCGCGCATTGA
Source organism: Myripristis jacobus (assembly GCA_900302555.1). Classification (NCBI taxonomy): domain Eukaryota; kingdom Metazoa; phylum Chordata; class Actinopteri; order Holocentriformes; family Holocentridae; genus Myripristis; species Myripristis jacobus. The sequence continues at coordinate 7,965 of OMLB01028459.1, read as the reverse complement.
AGCCGCCTGGGCGTGCTCTTGTAAAAGCCCAAGATAGGGCCCCTACGGGCTCTATCTTTCACACTGCGCTACCCGTTGCCACTACCCGCTACCCGTGAATTACGCATTTAGCAGCTTCCACTATCCCTAAACAGTATCTTGCGGCCACACTACCTGCTATACATTATGCCGACTCCGTTATTTGTGCCTGGAGGTGTGCCTGTGGGCGTGTTTATGCGCTTTCCCTACAATTGCTAACTTGACCACACACGTTAGGGAATGCTAAATCCCCAAATAACAGGTTTAGGGACTCTGGCGCAAGATACGGCCCTAAGTGTGATACAGTTATTATTCCACTACATGTCAAAATAGGTCATTTTATATAGTGACCTATAGAACAAAATTTAGCCTCACTTTGAAGCTATGTATATTTAGCCCACTTACCAAGCACTGCATACTTGGCACCAATGGATTCTGTTGATTGTCTAGTTTCATATGTTCCTTTCCTGTGGCTTCGAAATTGAGTCCACTAGATCCTCTGAAAGAAAGCATGTCAGCCACAGCCACCGACGGCCAAATGGAGCATTAGGGTTATTCTCATTGACAAATTTTTAAAAAGTTTTTGTTGTGGAAAAAGCAGTTTTGAGTGGCTAATTTGCACCAAGATTTGCACACTGTCTCAGTATGGTATGAGAAAGTACTGCCCCGCGTTTTGCATTAATGGGATTAACTGATCTATAAATAAATTAGCATAACAGCACGACCTAGTGGCCGATTCGCATCCTACGTATCACTAGGCTGCCAAATTTGGTGTTGATCGGACAATCTGTTTCGAAGATATAAAGCACCTGCTGTTTTATATCAAAGATCAAGTTATAAATTTGTAATATTTGCAGTTTTTGTCGCTTCAAAATTCTTCTGATAACTTTTTGGTTTGAGGGTCCATAGATTCTAGATGCCAGCTTTTGTGAAGATCAGACTTAAGGCCTAAGAGGAGTTGCATCGTGCAAATTAAAAAAAGAAAAAAGGTGGAAATGGACATGGCCTATATCAGGAGATTCATCTTGACACTGTGCTGCAAGCGTGGCCCCGAGCCCAGTCAGGTTTGGACCGCTAATAAATCCATAGTCACTGCGGGCACACAAAAGCCATGTCGAGAAAACCATTGGACTGATGACCAACGGATGATGAATAATTTCAAATAGGGTTGTGAGGGTGGTCGATTATACCAGTGCAATACGATATACAATTTCATACTAGTGTTAATACAGCTCATATTAGTTTTTCTAGCCTGCTCCTGTCACATGCATAGTAGTTTCTTAGAGTTTGGTTTAACAATGTCAGAGAAACTGGTGACTAAGAAAAATGCCACTTCCAAAGTAGGCAGTACTTTGAACCCAGACAGCAAGAAGCCTGAAAATACAGATGAGGCAATTAGCGAACTCTGTCTGGGGAGGATGTCAGCGAAAGGTGGTAACACCTAAATTTACACAGCCACCGGCAAGCAAAACACCTTGCCCAATCTGCCAAAATGGACCCCAGGGCACAAGGAGGACATGCAACAGTTTCACAGCCAGTCAACAGTAAGTGGAGCTTTTCCAAAAGTGGACAGTTCAAGGAGGAAAGAGTGAACCGAGGCAATGATGTACAGCAAAATTTTGTCTCAGCAGTGTCTCAGCTGTAAACAAGCCAGCACTGCCTGCAACTCAGCTAGTCAAGTCTCAAGTGGCTGCACATTAGTGTTACAACTGTCTGTTTCTCAATATCTGTGGTCTGAATCTCACCGATTATCAAAAAGCGCAGCATTATGATATGCCAATCCCCTGATGAAATGCTGTCTCGGTACTTGGTGTGTTCTCTGCGTGTTAACCTGATAGATAT
>OMLB01028458.1:0-12454 GCA_900302555.1 Myripristis jacobus | reverse complement strand
GTATAAATAAATGCAAGACTCTTTAAAATAATTATAAAAACAGCAGCAACTAAGGGGGACGTTAAACATCTTGAAAACCAAACACAGGTGAGTACGTGACACCTCCCAGTTTAAACACCTGGACACTTGAGGAGTTGGATCAGCTGAATTCAGACGCAGCAGACCTGAAGACTGTGGGGTTTGGAGCAGCATTTGCCAAACCACATGGGCACAGGGCCTCACCTTCTCCTTCTTGTGTAAGTCCAGCAGAGGCTTGGAGTCGCAGAGACCGGTCCTGGCCATGTCGGAGCAGGAGACGGAGTTCCCCTGCCAGCCAGCTGCAGCTACTTAACCACGGGTCTGGGCGGAGAGCGCAGGTCGAATGAGCCGCCATGCCGCCCGGGCAGCCGCTGATAAAGACAGCTGGGCCGCTGATTGGTGGGCGGACACCCGGTGTCAAGGTGGCCACAGTGAAAGTGATAATCCACTGGCATTCATGTGACACTTTAAAATGTCTCTTGCATCTTACATTTTGATATCACATAAATAGTTAAGCGTTCATGATTTATTTTATTATTATTATTTTTTTACCCAATCAGAGCAGTGCCTGCAAGTGATCAAGTATTAACGTTTCATCCTCAAATCTTCCAGGTGGCACGATAAACCGACCATGCAGCACGATTAAATACGTTTTATTTATTGTTATTACTATTAATTTCACCATAATCCATGCAGATTGGAGGAATAATAGCGTCCACTTTCTGATTGTATTGTCTGCTTGGCTTGGTGCATCTGGTGCGCACATTTCTTGCCCATGAACAGTTTGTTTCAGGGAGTTAGATGAATCTCCTAATGCAGAATATTCACGTGGGGACTTAAAAGTTCTGTTGTGATATCCTCCTTAGATTAACTGTATTGCAGGATTAGTACAGTTGGCTACACCTCCTAAATTACTCAAACTAATATTTCTGACCAAAATCTTTCACAGCCAGCACAGGGACACACCTGAAAATTAACACAGCCCTTACAAAAAGGTACATCAAAATAGCCACCTGGCCTGGGAATAGGAGTGCAGTGATTTGGTGAGTAAGACCATCCGTGGATAGGGCTGAAGAAAAATAGGGCCATCTACAGGCCCATCAGGGTATGTGATCGTCTTTCATTGCAGTTACATAGCAAAGATTTTGAGCAGTATTTTTTGTATTTATTTTTTTTTCTTTTATGTATTTTAAGGCTTTTAGGTGATATTGCTGTATGTGATTTCCTTAATAATTCTGTACACCAGTAGCCTACAAGATCAGCCTGTAAACATCTGCTGAGAGGAAATATCTTTCACAGGTAAGAAACACTTTTTTCAAAATAAAATGCCTGATGAATTCTGGTCAATGTGTCTCTCATACTTATGCAAAAAGAGCTCTGATCTCTTCTGTTGTCTTGTAGAAAAAAGGATGTTTTACCTGATGTGGCTCCAGCAGCAGAACTCCAGCTCCTGTCCCTCCTGACAGCCGAGGACTTGAGTGACTGGCTGGTGGAGCAGAGCAAAAAACCTCTCAGGAAGAGGTGATACATACAGACAGTCCACTGCTAAATCTGTCATGGACTCTACTCATGGAAAGTTCATGTTTCTAACGAGCAGGCAATAGAGCAAAAGTATAGAAACACTCTGTTTGTAGACTGTGAAGGCTCTCATTGGAGGCCCAGGAGGAAACTGAGGTCCAGTCTCTCCATCATGCAAAGCTTATAATTCCCATTCAACTGTAGTGAATTGTCACCAAAGCTACATGGTGTTAGTACGTGGTGGGTTACCTGCTGAAGTGCATTTTGACTTATTTTGAATGTTTGTATTCTGCAGAAAGCGTCAGATCCTGCGGCCTGGTGGAGAGACAGCAGCAGGGGCCCGGCTTCAGCCTCCTCGGCCCCCAGGAGGTGGTGACGGCACTCCTGCCCAAACTGCTGCAGGGCCTCTGGCTCCATCCACCAAGCCTCTCTTTCATGCCATCACTCAGGCTTGGTCAGTTTTCACAGCGGCCATCTGCCATGAATGGCTTGGTAATTACACTTTACTAATAACATTAATTAAGCAGACAGGAAAGTAAAGGTTCCATTACACTTCCATGGACCCGAACCTTCAAGGTTATTAACACCTGTGTTTACCTGCTAGTCATGTCAAATGGCTGCTGTGGTCTATTGTCAGTTAAGGACTTCATGTCTTTGATTTTGTGCCAGAATTGTCAATTTTTCCAAATCCTGGACATGTAATTTTAATTCCTTACCATATTCACCTGTGCATTTCATACCACCATAGACTCTTGAAGTTCATGCAATAACAAACTGGAAAGTAACAAAAAAATAATAATAATAATACACCCACAGCTTCATTCAGTAAAAACCTTTACTGGCACATTATAGTTGCAAATGTTATAAGCTACCATATTGTAGCAGGTATCACCCGTTACATTGTAAAATCTTGCAAAGAGGGGGCTGAAACTGTCTACCAGGACAACGCCCTCCCCTTTAAGATTGCTTTTCTCATTGCCCTCTGAACCCCGAACTAATAGCAACAAGCAAAAAAATCTGTTACACCAGCATTAGGTGCGACATTCGTGACTGTTGATCACATTCAAATATACAGAGAAGCAAGGAAAAGGCTAGTAAAGCTGCAAATCAAATTCTACAAAGCTGCAGACCTCCCCCTCTACTAGCGTTGCATTCACCATCAAGCATTTTTGGTATTTACATAATAGTGAGGAGGTGCTTATTGTGCCTGTGTATACCTACAGGAGAGGTTGGGGGTCATTACTTGCATGTTCAGCTGTAAAGCACTATTTAAAGCGTGGCCAGCAGCAAGGTTTAGTGTATGGCTTCACAACCAATATTACAAAAGTTCTGCAGCACCCCCTTATGGCCATGATAACAATGAAGGCAAATATACAGTAGAGTCCATCAGTAGAGTGGTTCTGATATCCGGTCCTGCCGTTTCCAAAGGTTGACGCTATAGGCTAGAATATGAAGGCTATGCCTGAGCCAGTGAGAAGAGGTGCTGAAGTTGTGAACTGCAGGTAAAAGCCATTCCCATCACATTACCGTCTGAAGGAACAGGGCCACAGGGCACCAACACCCAGTGGCGAGAGGACCGTCACACAACCTGTTGCTTTCTGTGTTCTGATCACCAGCTGACCTCTGGGCAGCTCACTCTCACTCTCACATACACACAAACTTAAATAGAAAAAAAAGTGACTGTAAACGTGACATGAGGGGTGTTTTCCAGAGGATGCCAGATAAGCAATTCAGACTTTTCAAAAGAACGCTCGTGTATAATTGTGGTGTAATTTAGAAATGAAATTGAGGGAAAATGCTTCAAGGTTTTCAACACAGCTCAGTTCCATTGCTCATTGTCAACGCTACAAAACAAAACATTAACTTAATCATTTAAATTACGGAAGTATTAAAATGCCCTGAACAATGCTGGCATAGATGCAATAGCTGAAAAGTTAGTCAGCACAATAGCCTTTATGAAATAGTTAGTGTCAAAAGCGAAATCTCTTTAATTCTACAAGAATTCAATCAATCAATCAAATAAAAAGTGGTTATTATTTTAGTCAAGCATTGAGCAAATGAGAGAATGAGCAGGTATCTGCTTGCTCACAGAAACACATCAGAGGGACCCTGATTTGAAAAGGAAGTGAGATCAGGAAATAGAAAACATTCAGTTTTTAAAATGTTTATCAGCACCTGCTGGTAAGTGTTCAGGTCATCCAAGCTGTGATGTCCACTTTTCTTTTTATCATTTTAATCTACTTTTTGCTTTGTTATATGGAATGCAGTAGGGTAAACAGGAATGATGGGGAAAGGAATAACTGCAAACTTAAGATAATCAAAGCCCACAGTTTGCACACCCACCTTTCCAACACCACATCGTGACAGTGAATTAACAATTACTGACCAGAACTCACCTGCCAGGTCAGAACAAAATTCAACAAAATTGACACTTGAATCTGCTAGTTACCATCTTATCTGACTCAGCAATCCTCTAATGGAAACCCCCGAATGAACAACTTAATCAAACAGAAAGCAAACATGTTTTCAAACTTTTTAATATATATAATTTTATATAATATATACTTAAAAAGACAATGCATCTTCCAAAAATTTAAGGAATAGATGGAAAAGGGAGAAAAATGAACAAACAAAAACAAAACAATGGAAAAACAAACAAACAAATGTATTGATGTTCCTTTATGAAGCTCAAAGAGCAACCAACATCTCTTCCAGCAATATGGAATATAACATGTTTGCATCGACGCAAGCACTTTTCAGTTTGGAGCAGTGGCTCTAAACCACGGTGCCAGGTTTTCATTCCCAACAAGACAATGATTCACTAGCAGCCCTGCTCTATTCTCCAGACAAAGGACTGGGTGGATTGAAGTACTCTAACACAGCATTTAGAGGAAACGCAAACCAAGGACCCTAAAGATCAAATGTGGAATCATTCAAAGTGTTCAACTTCCACGAAGTCAGTCAGATTTCTGCCTCATCACAAACATTTACCAATGATTCAATCATTTCTTTAAATATGGGAACATTCAAATGCTCAATTTCAAAATATAAAAACTCCTTACATTGATATATTACAAATAAAACGCGAACAAATGATTGACGACTAACTCTTCACAATATTCTGACATCAGCTAGGGAGTGAGAACTACTGGACCAGGGATGGGACACGGCTGTGATTGGTCTCTCTGGAAAGGGGCGGCGGACTCGCCTGAGTGCTGTGGTCAAGCTTCTGTTCTCATGCTTCGCTCCCCAAAAGACAGCTGCTCTTAGCAAAAATTTGAGTACTCCTTTCGGACTCTTCTTCCCTTTGAAAAAAGGCCACTGACTGCGCTGTGTTAGTGTCCTCTCGTCGTTACTTGGAGCAAAGTTCAGAGTTGAAAAACATGCATAAACAGACACAAATGGATGGTTGAGATTCAAAATCGTTGTTCATACATTCTCTTGCACTCCTCTAAGCACACAAGCATACATTCAGACATTCAGATGAACGCGCGCACACACACACATACACAGTGCAAACACAGAAATGGCAACCCTCCTTGAGGTTTACACCACTTTCTCCCCGTCTCCTCGATATCATTCGGACCCCTCTTCCCCGTTTCCTCCCCACTTGTAGGAGCAGTCCCACACTTGATTTGTAACAGCAAGTTCCAGAAAGAGCACTTGTAAAAAATAAAAAATAAAATTAAAAAAAAAAATTGCAGAAATATGGCTTTATATTTAAAACCGTAACAATCAGTGAAAAAAAAATATTTTTTTCCCCCAAATCTTTTCAGTTTTCCTAAATTTTGATTCTACCTTTTTTAAAATTCTATCAAGTAGATTTGTACATATGCAGTCTATGCATGGGTTGGTTTGTGTATGTGTGTGCGTATGTGTGTGCATGTGTGTGTAGCATGGGTTCAGCTGGTGGCAAGGTGGTACTTTGCTGGCATAACCTGGTTAGGGTGAAGTGTCAAGGCTTTGATGTGGTGCCCAGTGTAGTGCAGCGGACATCCTGCAGGCGGGGCTAAACGCCAGACCTGTTGGTTTGGTGACGAAGCTGCCAGTCTGTCCACACAAACCTGCTGAGGTCAGTCATCCACAACTCGATTTCATATCATGCTCTATGATCCATGTTTTGTCTTCACGCCAATCTCCTAGTGTGTGTTTGGTGTGTGTGTGTGTGTGTGTTAAAGACTCAATGAAAATGTGTCTTGTGCCAGTTTTTTTGTTTGTGTCTTTCCGATTCCCCAGCAGTGCGAGTGTGTATGTGTGCGTGGGATTGTGAATGTGTGTTAGCCTGCCTGCTTGTTCAAGAGTTTGAGTGAGCAGTCATTCCCGTATGCTGGCGGAGTAGGAGAACTGAGGGAAATGCGTGCGCTGATCTGAGTCCTCGGCATCTAAACTGTCATCTGGAGTAAACACAGAAAGACAAAAAATAAAAACGGAGTTCAAAACAGACAGAAATGCTCATAGTGGTGTCGCAACACTCTAATCGGACATTAAAAATTCACCAACACAATGTACTTACACTTGTCTGGAGGCGTTACTGTGATGGTCTGTGCAGTGAACTCGTCATCGAAGTAGCGTGTGTCCGTCTCTGATGTAACTTGGGGCTTGAATGGTGGAATAAGCTGTGGGGGGCAAAATGAAACCTGAAATGAAACCTGTGGTATGTAAGGAACAACAGGCTGACAGAGGCTCCTTTGCTGCCGCCTTGGCCGTTGTTTTTCAACAACAAACCGCCTTGGAGTGGACTATCCCACTACTACACGGCTTGAATATAGGCCTATATCCCAATGTGATGGCAGTAATAGCAAAGTTGATTTGTTTACATTTCAAGGTTGCCAAGAAGTTGCCTTGGACAGGCAGGCAGCTAGCTAGGAGAGGCACTCGCCTGCTGCTGTTGCCTGGATTATCTTGCTCCACTGTTCCCTGTCTGTCCGTTTTGGAGCTCAATAATTCAACAGTTTAATGGTTGTTATGTCTTTTTGACAGCTGAAGTTGCCGGTCAGCTAACTCACTGAGCCCACTTCTTTCTGTGTGTGTGTAGCTGGCTTGCTAACACACAACAGCAAGATTTTACTTGGTGAAGTATATTAATTTGGAACAAACAGGTACGGTGATGAAGTCGCACCTTGGAGATGGCCTTGACAACAGTCAGTTATTAAGAAATAACACACAGCAGCATGCCTTCATTGACCAAACAGAATGAATCGAGTATTCAACATAGCCATGTCAGAACGTAACAACAGTCTGTTTAATTTCTCTCTCTATGTCTCAATCCCTTCATCCATCGGTCACTTTACTCCACGTCCCTCACCTTTTTTTCAATGACGTCCTGCCAGTTGATGGAGGTGAAGAACTTGTGAGTCATCACTTCTTTGGCATCGTCGGGCCCGCCGCCGAGCCTGAAAACAGAACAAAATCACTATCATCAACTAAACTGACCTTCTGTGTCACATACAAACAGATACAACTGCTTCCACTGCTTCCCCTACATAACTACACAAACACGGTCATTACAAAAGTGCTACAGAGAGGAGTCTTGTTCTCTTGTGACCTATTGTTTGAGTATTTGTTCTGGATAAATGTATTTCCTTGTTATCCCGGGGGCAACAACCTTTAGATTGACATTCAACATGCAAAACCAACCAACACACATCCTGCTCGCTGACATCAGGTCAAGATGGAATTTCATTTCACACGGACCATTCTGGAAACAATTTCGTCAAAAATGGTCATGATTTGCTGCTTATCCCAGACAAGCAAAGTTGTGATCACTCACAATTACAAATGCTTTCCCAAAGAGTTTTTATTATCTCAGAAACGTAAGACTGTGGTGGTGTGTGTGATGCAATGTTTCTTTTTTTTATTTTTTATAACTTTAAAAACTTATTTCCAAATCTACTCAGCTATTTTATTATTCCACTTGTTTCATCCATGTGTTTGTGCTCCACACACACACACACACACACAAACATACATTAAATCGCACAGCACGCACCTCTGCTTGGGATCCTTCTTGAGCAGGCCAGCCAGCAGGGCCTTGGCTTCGGGGGCCAGGTTCTTGGGGAAGCGGATCTCCTCCATGAGGATGAGCTCAAAGAGACGCTCGTGGTCCTGGTTGTAGAAGGGCAGCCGGCCGCACATCATCTCATACATGACCACACCCAGACCCCACCAGTCCACCGCCCGCCCGTAGTCGTTGTCTTCTAGCACCTGACAGAGTTCAGCAACACGTGAATCGACTGTACAAGCAGACACTCAAATTAACTTACAGACGCAGCCTTTTTGACTCAAAAAGTAAGGAGCACCAACAAAACTTAATCTGCTGCCATCAAATATACAATACGCGATATTATTTTGTCCCCACACATTTATGTTTTCATATATGCTATATAAATACAATAGAAATATAATAATATGAATACAATTTTTTATATATCTCAATTGGCTATACATTCACAATTTGCCAGTAGAGGCAAAAAACAAAACAGTTTTGTACTAAAGTGAAGGTAATGCTCTCTGCAGTCCCAAGTCCCAAAGAGGTCTAAACAGATCAAAGAGTTGGTCCAGAATGAGACTTGAAGCCAGACCGAGTATACAAAGTAGGCTATGTTTTATGCATCACATTTTTCATTAACCTTCAACTGAACATAAATGTTCTGCAGCAAATTTCTAAGCAAGATAACGCCCTTGCGCTCTCCCTTTAGCCGTGCAGTTTTTGAACAAACCTTACTACAGCAAATGTTTGACAGCTAATATCCTGTTCATTTTTGTTCTACAAGTGAATCCACATTTACCTATCATGAAAGCAGGCATCTTGAAGCAAAACACAAATATGTAGAAGGCTCCATTCAGAAACTCTTGCTGTGTGTAATAACCTATTTTCAACTGATTGTTGATACTTTCTGTGAATAATTCCCCTTCCAACCTAATTGCTCTGGCAATTACAGAGAATAATTGACAGCAGAAGCCAAAACATGCTGTTTGAAATCCCATTTCCTCATTTTCATTATGGCATTCACACAGTGCCTGCCTCAATACAATCAGCTAAATAGCTCCAGAATGTTTTCACATCATACAAGTTGATATCTCAGACAAGCCAACACTAAAGTTTTGACTAAAGTCAATCTTATATTCATCCAGGCTTGTTAGAAACACTGTAAAACCACATCCTCATGGCGTTGTTACCTCTGGTGCCAGGTACTCTGGGGTTCCACAGAATGTCTTCATGGTGGCACCGTCTGTGATGCCCTCTTTACACAAGCCAAAGTCTGTTATCTTTATGTGGCCGTCTTTGTCGAGCATAAGGTTCTCCAGCTGAGTGAGGGGGAAAAAGCAAACATGTTACAGTTATAATCAATTCACTGCCCCCTGATAATAATGTACTACTGATGTAACGCCTTGCTATAGCCTTACATGGAATGATTGGGCATAATTAATCTTAACAGTGGACTAACATTATCACATTTGGAGTGAGAAGACACCTTACCTTTAAATCCCTGTAAACTACATTGCGTGAGTGTAGGTACTCCAGTGCTGACACGATCTCTGCGCCATAGAATCGTGCCCTGTCCTCTGTGAACACTCGGTCCCGGGACAAATGAAAGAACAGCTGCAAAGGGAACAGAGAAATAAACAGGGGAATGAGACAAACTTGAGGTATGTCATTTGAAAACGTTCTTGAATTGAATTCCTGTCTTCGAATGAATCCAATCCACTCCTATATAGGCGGCACCGTCTGATGATGCTGATGACCCTTGCCCCATATTTTATGTCAAAAAACAATACCTTAAGGATCTAAGGAACTGGCAAACCTCCACAAGACTACAGTACACAGGAGTTCACACAATTATTGTATCCCCTCTGCTGTTAATGGTAGCACCATTTTCAATAGGAGTGTGCCAGTCAATGGGTGCTTTTATATTGTAAGCTGTAGCTCAAGCATAACACACTCGTTTCCTTGGCAATCGATCCAGCCTCAAAATAAGTCAAACGGTCAATTTATGCTTCTGCGTCAAGATGACAACATACTAACTCCACCGGGGTCTCCTGTGTAGCCTGCAGAGGCTGCCACCACAGCTTACATGCACCTCTCCAAAAATGTAACTGCAGGGCGACTCAAGGCCACAAGATGTGTGACTAGACTTACTGCTTCTATTGTGTTTTGTAATGGATTTCCACAGACAACACGATGCTGGTTGTTGTGTCTCCAGCTACAACTGAGGTGGTTTAGAGATTTGGTCTGATGTTGACAACTACAGACTTCAGACTCCAAGATGTTATTAAATTCATGGTGAGAAATACCTCCAAATCATCACTTTGACCACTACCCAATATGTTGGAGAGTGAACTCTTAGTATTTGATGATGTAAACATAACTGGTTCCATTTTTATCTGTGCTTCATCAGTGCGTAAGTAGTAGAAACTTGGTGCTGCTGTCTGGTGTTTCAGCACAAACTCTCCAATGCACAACTATTAATGCAACTATTCCAGACTAAAGTTATCTGGCTAACTCCAGGATCTCCTCTGGCTTTCTTTACTTGCTTTATTTCTCAAATAATCATTTTTAAATGCACTGCTTTGATTAACAAAATATTTTTGACAGTTACAGGCCTAAACTGAACAGTTTCCCGAACATTTTTGTCTCACAATTGACATGACTGTTGGCCAAACACAAAACAAACAACTTACTTCTCCTCCATTTGCATACTCCATCACAAAGCACAGCCGGTCATGTGTTTGGAACGCATATTTTAGTGTCTGCAGAGGAAGCAACACAAAAATTAGAGAACTCATTATATTGTTGGAGTTACTTCTTAATTTTAGAGGGTACGAACTGAGGCAACTGTGTGGCCATTTGTAACTCACCGTTAGGAAGGGATGCCTCGTATTCTGGAGGACTCTGCTCTCTGTTACTGTGTGTGCCACCTCATCCTGAATGGATACAGACACACACACATACACACAATGAAATAATGAACAAAAAGACCAACAGATAGCAATACTATCCCAAAACAATAGAAAGTATACAGATCTCATTGTAGTGTGATGAGCACTAACTTTGGCAATGATGACTTCTTTGCGGAGGATTTTCATGGCATAGTACATCCCCGTGGCCTTCTCCCTCACCAGGATCACTTTGCCAAACGTCCCCTTGCCTAGCAGCTTCAGGTAGTCAAAATCACTCATGGTCTGTTGGGATGAAGGCAGAGATAAATGCATACCAGTGACCTGAAGTACACATACTTGGCTTTTGTGGCACATGACAGCGATTTAATACCTGCATGTTGCAATTTGATGACAGAAAAGGTGATAATCTCTTAATTACACTATATTAAGAAATGCGAGAATAACAGTTGATGACATCAAGTCTTTAAATGGTAGGCTAATTGGTTTAATACATGTGACTCTGGCAAACAGAGTACAGGGAAACTCTGACTGATCAGAATAGCACAGACAGCCCAACAGGGTTTTCCCACCACGACACTAAACTCAAGAGGTCAATTATTTATGGCCTCATCAGTTCCTCCTATTTTGATTTCAGAGTTTCTCGGCTTATACCGAGGTCACATATGGGCCAAATGGTTATACGTTGGGCTCTGTGTATTAGTTAATATTAGACCTTGAAGCCTAAGAATATTTAAGGGAACAACGGGAACAGTCAGCAGATTGAATTCAAGTAGATTTCAAACAAAGCTACTTTTAAAATGAAGTCAAAATGGTTCTAGGAGGGTTGAGCGAATGTAGCTTTCTAGACAGAGTTATTAGGCTATATGTCTGATGCGGCTGCCATCACAGCATCATGTGTCCCACCTGTTTACTACACCAACAAAAACCACAACGGAAATAAGGCTATTCTCTTAGCAAAAATGTCCAGCTCTTTATGCAATGATTACATAAAAGATGTCCGATTACTGTGTGACATATTATGGACTAAATCAAAGCACAGTGTTGGTGTAGGTGTTGTGTGTAGGTCTGCTAAGCACTGACAGAAGACATGGAGGGGGAGGCTCTGGGATGCAAGAATATATTGCTCAGCCCTCTGGAGGCGTTGAGGTCCTTATAACAAAGTCCCACGAGAGAACGTCACATCAGATCCAGTGTGGTTGCAAATGCCCATCAACAAAAACAAATAAATAAATAATAATAATAAGAAAATACTGCACAATTTAAAATGTATGTGAAATGTAGTTGAAATGTGATCAAATATCTTCTTGTTTCTATTTTGTTACCATCTGCTTGGCTAATTCTATATGACATGTCAACAAAACACAGTAATTTAGAGAATGAAGGTCTTCAATTTACAGTGCTGTGAAAAAGTATCTGTCCCCTTCCTGATTTCTTTCTTTTTTTTTTTTTTTGCATATTTGTCACACTTAAATATTTCAGATCATCAAACAAATTTGATATTAGACAAAGATAACCCGAGTACATATAAAATACAGTTTTTAAATGATGATTTCGTCTAATGAGGGGAAAAGGCTATCAAAACCTACCTGGCCTTATGTGAAAAAGTAATTGCCCCTCCCTTGTTAAATCATGACTTAACTGTGATTGACCACATTTTTTTGGAAAGCTGAGTTCAATTTCACAAGCCACACCCAGGCCTGATTACTGCCAGACCTGTTGAATGAAGAAATCACTTAAATAGAACCTGTCTGACAAAGCGAAGTAGGATAAAAGATCTCAAAAAGCAACACATCATGCTGCAATCTAAAGAAATTCAAGAACAGATGAGAAACAAAGTGATTGACATCTATCAGTCTGGAAAGGGTTACAAAGCCACTTCTAAGGCTTTTTGGGCCCTATCCACCCGCTACCCATTGCCACCACCTGCTACCCCTGAATTACGCATTTAGCAGCTTCCACTATCCCTAAACGGTATCTTGCAGCCACACTACCCGCTATCCATTATGCCGACTCCGTT
>OMLB01028456.1:0-11222 GCA_900302555.1 Myripristis jacobus | reverse complement strand
AGCGTTGTACAAAAATCTTGTAGTGCAAAGTTGTCTTCAAAAAAAGTACAAAAAGAACTTCTCAAAACTGAGCCTGACAACTGCTGCAGCAAAAAGAACTATGATGCCCACTCAAAGTCAATTAGTTTCCTCAAAAGGGTGCTCATATCAGGGTTCATTGTTGTTCCTCTTTCAGGATTGATGCCCAAGAAGTACCTGTTAATAAGCAAAGATTGTTTCAGTTTTAAATAGATTATGTATTGCAGGCAGCATTTATCAAGGTGTTCACCTGTGCCTTTTCCCATATCACACCCTAATAGACTTATAATCCAAACTTGTTGGATCTTCCTCTCACCGTAAAATTATTTTTAGCCATTTTTAGCCAGGGTGCTTGGCGTGAAAAGGGTCCATGTCAAAGTGTCAATAAAGTAGTCAAGAGAAAAGTATGTTTTGTCCTGCTTCAGGGTTATTCAAGGTCATATACAATGCTTTCGATCAAAATGTTGACAGATTTTACCTGTTTATTGCCACATACCTGTACTGGTCAGCAGGACCTCTTGCCAGTCTGGCCTCTCCTGCCATTCCCGTGCGTGGTCTTCCTTCTCTGCGGCGTCGAGCAAGATGTGATGCCGCCGGCCTCTAAAGGTTAACTGACCAAAAAACGCATAACATGTTGACCACCATGCAACACTTGATATACTATATGATGCCTTACCTAACTATATCTGATCAAATGTTGAGTCATCATCCTTCATAATCTTATCATATGCACACTCTACAGTTCAGTAAAAGCATAATGTACAGTATTAAGGTATTCAAATTTAAATAATAAGATCGGCTGTGGTACATAGCAAACACTGACGTTAGCTAGTTTGCGTTAGCTAGCCTATATCAGACCACATGGGCAAATGCTACAGCTAGCTAACGTTAGCTAGTTAGCTAATAGTGCTACTATCATTTAAAATAACATGGATGTACTGCAAACAGACGTTATGCATGCAGCTCACCTCCTCCATTCAGCCCAGAAGAGAAGAGGGAAATGGCCTCTTCAGGTTCAGTGCCGAGTTCGGTTATGCCATGTGACTTACCAGGGAATATCTGAATACAAAATTTCACTGTAATAATACTGTTGAATGCTGTGAAATCCTTGCATTTTTTTTTTACTGTGTTGCTGTGATATTACAGACCTTGTTGTGATATAATAGGGGTGTTTTGATTGCAGGATTTTACTGTAAAAATAACAGTTAAATACTGTAAAATCCAAGGATACTGTAGTTTTTACAGGTATTCATCGGGATATTACAGGGGAACTTAATTACAACAAGTTACTGTAAAATAATACTGTTAATTATTGTGAAATGTAATTTATTACAGTGTGGTTCCCCAGAGGATAATGTGTATAATGGCAGTTTTTACTTTTGAGGACTGTTCCTTTATGTACAGTGTCAACTTAAAAATTTAAAATCACCATATCATTCAAACTTATTTCCTTCTCAGATATTGCACATTCAGGCGATACCTGACATGATGAAAAGACGTGGCCAGGATCTGCTCTCGACTGCTTTGCTAGCATCAGTGGCTAAGCAATACCACCTCCTGAAGACCAGCGCCTCTAAACGGCTGTCAGCCATTCACACTTTTGGAAAAATGGCAGCCTGACTAGTAAAAGGGCTGTGACATTAAGGTGGGCTGTCAGCCTACTGCTGTGGCATGCAGGAAGTCGGGTGCCGGCTCAAAGAGGCGGCTTTCAGCAGGGCGCCCTTTGAAATGTCACAGCTTGAGCTCATCAGTGGCTTTGAACGCCACCCTTGCCAAAAAAATACTGAAGAGCTCAACTCCCTCTGATCCCTTGCGTTAGAGGCAGGATGTTGGGTTTTGATGCCACTCTATTCTCTCTCATCCCTCTCCTTAGAGGCAGGACATTGAGAATGAAGTGTTTGCTCTAGATAGGGGAAGGTATTTTAAAAATGTATAAACAGTAAAATTGGTATGAAAGGCAGACTAGGCAGTTTCAAATGGGAGGGTGCACTGCTTTGTTTACTGATTGTAAGGATGAGGCTGAGGAAGAAGGAAACCCCTCAGGTGCATGACAACACAAATATCCCATAGAATTGATGTAACACCGTTAAATGCATGCCTTAAATCTAATGTCTTGATTTCCAGTGTACAAAAAAACATGAACAATGGAGTGAAATACTCTTATATGCTGGTTATGATGGAGTAAAAACAATGTCCTGAACTCCAGAAGCATTTCCAAGTTCTATTCTTTTGACAACTGAGAACTTCATCATTCACTCATCATAACAAGGTGAAATGTCCTCCCCTTTGAAGCCGTACAGTCTGCCTTCAACTGCAAAGTGAACAGCATGTTTCTAAAAGGCCTTAGATAACTTTTGGCTTTTCCATTTTTCTAAGTTGTTCTGCTTTATATTTGGCCACTACAGACTGAGTAATGTAAAATCACACCAGGTGTCGCTTTGGCATTTCCTGGTTGCACATAGACAGTGTGACACCCAGACAACAGCCCACTAAACGTCCCTCACAGGTCGGCGATGAGTGAGCGACTGACCAGTCAGTGTGTTCATGGGTGAATGAATGCACAGCCCACAGTGGCAGCATTGCACATGCCGTGTGAAAAAGATCTGTAAATACAATGCGAAAACAATGTTAGGAGAAAACTTGATATTTATGTGTATTAATATGACATTATTGTGGTCTGTATTGGCTAAGTGGCTTTGCTGGCGAATGGTAAAACAGTATTTCACAGAACATTCATCCGTAAACAAACTCAGCCAACTAAACAAAGCTAATGTTTCCTACTGACTAAAATACCGAGCTTCCACATTGTTTTATTATTAAATTATCAATTTATCTTTATCATTATCTGTTAAAGGTTGTAGATTGTCTTGAATCTTTCAACAATCTTGATTTCTGAATGAATGAGCTCACTGGCAACAGCCACTTCCACTGAGCCACTGTTCACAAATGCAGTTTCCTTTGCTCTGCCTGTGCAGTGTCTGGGATTACAAGTGCCACCTGTCTGTTAATAATAAAGGCAAACTAAAAATCCAACATGTATATTTTTATTTCCTTGAATAGACTGAACTGCAAAGTTTGTTTACAGTAGCTTAGGTAGAAAACCTCTGAATCACTTAGACACAAGTTAATGCACAGAGCAAACAGGCATGAACAACTGAGCAATCTCAGCTCGAGAAACTGGTGAAATCTTGTTGTGTATTGAGGTGTCAGGAAACAGTAAATAGTGGAGAATATTTCAGATTTTTTTTCAAATTTTCATCTGAGAAGAAATTACCTACTTTAACTAGCCGTGTGGCACTGCTGTGTAGATTTTGGCTTATTGAAGAAACTTGCTAAGCGATATAGAAACAACATAAAATAACCATATTAGAAATGTATGATTTTTCTGACCATCTTGTTTGACTGTATATATTTAGCAAATTTGATTAGTGTAATGTGCAATTTAAATGAACCACAAATTTTCTACTTGAAGTAAACACGAAATCACAGTGAAAGGTGAAAACTTATATTGAGCTTGACAGAGGTAAAGCTTTTGGATTTAGTGATTATAAACATTTAATATCTTTTTATTATGTCATCAGGAATCCATGTTGTATTACTGATCAGTGGTCATGTACAGTATATTTTCAGAATGGCAGGCATTTCCAAAAACTCACAGGTTTGAAGATTAGGATTAAGGAAATGTTGCATGTCGCAGTATATACATGTTTTCACCACAATGACACACATATACTGAACTTTATACATGAACACATAATCTGAGATTTATACCTTGGTGAGACACCAAGGGGCTCCCAGGGGTGCTTGAGGGGTTTCCCTGGCAAAATGAATTGTTTAATTTCACTTCAAATGAATTCATCAGAAGTTATCCCAATTTGAGAATGAGTAGGAATGGCTGTTGGATTCAATGTGATAAAAATGGGGGTGTCTGTGACCTAACAACATTTGAGAACCCCTTGTAGAAAGGGAGAACTCTCTTCAAGGTTTGTCTTATTTTACACATCAGATGAGTAAGAGGAGTTGAAAATTAGGCATGAATTCAGTCATAATCCATTCATACATGCTACATTCTTCATTGTCTATCACTATATCACCTAAAAAAATGTCTCAAACTGGAAGCAGACTTGTTTAGGTCCACAACTACAAACAAAGATGTTTTAAAATAGTCCAGTTTTTCCAAAAATTCCAAAATGTCACAAGCTGGTGTCAGCTGTCTTTGTTTTTGGAGCTCTGACAGAGTTGGAGTACGCTGTGATGTCAGGCTGGGCGTCTCGGCAGAAAAACACAGCAGGGTTTTTACAGGCCCACATTGCCACCTCTCCTCCTCCCCCTTTTCCTGGACTTGAACTCGAAAGCCGACTGTTATTCACTCCAGCCCGACTCACATAGTGGTCCCTGATCCGCTCTGCTTGGTTCAGCCGAATCTCATGGTTCTGGGTTTGGTTGGACAGGTATGCAGTTATATTTCTAGTCCGATAACCCTCCTCTCGACTGCGGCCCAGTAACATGGAAATGTTGGGGTTCCTCAAGGCATAAATTAGAGGGTTAATTGCTCCATTTGCCCAGGCTAGCCAGATAGCCACTGTGTCCATGGCAGGGTTGAATGTGTAGTCCCCCATTGCTGTAACCAACCCCATTAAACAATATGGTCCCCAGCAAAATATAATAAAAACAATCATAATCAACACTGTGGTTGCTGTTCGCATTTCACTGTAGAATCGTAGTAAGTAAGCATATGTGGTCACTGGCCTGACACGGATTTCAGAAAGCCGAACTGTCTTACAGATGTTATAATGGCAAAAACACATGAGAGAGAATGGCAATAGGTAGCAAACTACAATAAGAAAGATGCTATAAGCTGTGCCCATACGGGAGGTCCCAGAGTGGAATACGTACATACAGTGGTAGAAACCCCGCTTATGGATTTCTGTGGGTGTTTGGACTAGCAGATACCACGGCAGGGAAAAAATAACAGCAGTTAACCATACAGCTACCAATAACTGAGTGGCTTTCTGGCGTCCTATTTTGGCCTGCGGCTGCCTCACTATGGCGTAGTATCTGTCAAAGGAGATTAGAGTCATGGTTAGGCTTGAGATGATCCCGAAGCAGGTATTGAAAAACCCATTGGCCACACAGAACTGATCCCCGAACATCCAGACACCGTCTTTACTGAAGAGCATGACGAAGGAGAACGGTAGACAGAGAACAGCTGTGAGGAAGTCAGACAGCGACAGCGACATGATGAACGCATTGGTCACTGTTCTGAGCTGTCGGTGTTTGATGATGACGATGACAACTGCTGAGTTACCCAGGCTGGACAGGAGGAAGATGGAGAGGAGTACCAGGGCCTGGGCAGCCACCGTGATGCCCTGCAGGACAGAGTTCCTCTCGGCAGCACTCAGCACTGATGGAGTCGAGGCTGGCTGGTTTTGTCTGAGATCGCTCCCTTGCTGATCTCTAAAGTCTGATAGGTTCCCTGAGGCTGAGATTACCACTGTGGCCTCTGTCGTGATGGTCACCAGACTGGTCACTATGGAAACAACCCTAGGGAACCAGAAACATGGGGGGGTCATGATATTAGTAGTAGAAAATAACAGTACATACAATGGTATAATAGGACAACTGAATGAATCAAGTGTGAGGGTGGCTGTAAGTCCACTTCCATTGATTGGGTGTAAGGGCAGCAGGGCGGCAGACGAGTACAAGGACTGAGAGACACAAGCTAAGCTCCCATGACAGCAGTCATGGGACTATATATATACTTTATTCTAAATGAGGCAATAGTCCAATTAATCTGTTTACACAACTATTGCCATCTTCATGCTACAGAGTATAGCCCAGCATTTAGCCAGCTTAACAACTGCTAAGTAAGATATGTTCATTCATTCACTGATTTTCAAACCACTAATCCTTAGTAGAATATTACATGCCCAGTTCCTGCTTGAGAACTACTATTATCTGGCCCCAGCTAAGAGCCAACTTTTCTGTTTAAGAACCATTCTATGGAAATGCAAAGAACAGTTCAAAATTTGGTGTGCAAACTGGAATGGAGACGGTTCTTTGATGATGGAAAAGGGGAATCTGAGCCCTGCTGGTTTTGATTCTAGCCAATTAATTAGAGACCGATTTACACCTGGGATGTCAGGGAGTCGGATGAATGTAATTAACTAGCTTGAAGGTAATAAAACAGCAGCATCGTGTGGAATGTGAACCACTGTGCTAATTTCACCTTTGCCAGGGTTCCTACTCTAGCCCTTAAGTGAAATTTTTCTATACGGCCGAAAGTTAAGTCAGTCTCTGATTAAACAACTACAATGACACAAACAGGCCTCTGAATCTTGACAAGCGGAGTTGAGATCCATTGGTAATAATGAAAAAAGTTGCTTGCTGATATTCCCTAACTTTCTCAGAGAATTCACTGAATCCCTTAACTTTGCCTCTGTGGAGTGCACTAGGGATGCGACTGAGTGGAAAAAATCTCAAAACATTTACTGAAAGCACATATACGTGAAAGCAAAAAACTGCCAGGGGAGTACAGTTTTGATATATAAGCACTTAGATGGCACCAAAGACTGCTAAAAGTGCTAAATGCTGCCTTATTTCTCTTTCATTCATGGCAGTGATTGTGTGTCTCAGTTTCTTATGAATGTAGTATTTTTACATGTGAAACATGTGAACTGTAGATGAAACTCACTCACTCACAGGGTCACAGTTAGTCATAGGTGCACTCCATTTGGACATGCTGGCTTGCCATTCCTTACGTAAGGGGGTCAACCAAAGCATTAAAAGGGAGTGTGGGTGGCAGCTATAGTAGCTGGTGGTTTTAACGTCAACTGTGTAACTGTGCCCATGAAAACAACAATAAATAAACCAATATTGTCTCTTCATCAAAGCTGTTAAAATCATCTTTGTGCCTCTGTAAGCACTGTGATAGTAATCACCAGGATTTAGCTTTGCTGGTCAGGTTTTGGAGTAGTACAATTTCATCTCTGTCTGCGTCTGTCCTGTCCTGCGGTTGTTATCTTGGAGCTCTTGGCTTGAGCAATATTTGCAATGTGAGCCAAGGTTTTAGGTCTCCATTTTAATATTGAACCATTTTCATTTTATTTCATTCAGAGACTGCATGTCCCTCTACTGAGACGACATTCAGGGCACCACAGATTTTTTGCCATAGTTAACTTTTTGGTGTTCTTGTAATGCCGGTAGTGATGCTCCGGAAAATCACTTTTGCTTTTTTAAAATTTACTTAACAGAATATCAGCTCAGTTCGGTTCAGACCTTTATTGTAGGGAAACTTGACTTGCAGCATGGCTCAGCATAAATCACACAGTCACAAACAGCTTTGATTTCAGCACTGCTTAAGTCATTCTTCCAACATCCTTGTTTTGGAGGAGTCTGCACACAGCGCGACAGCTGCCCTCATATTAAAGTGTGGATAGCCAACCTGAGCCTGGAGGACCTGTTGGGATCTGATGGGTCAGGCTGGGCCAGGTTCAGACAAGTGTTTAGAAATTATGTTCCGGTTCAGGTCGGGTTCGACCAAGTCTGCATTATTTTCATGATATAGGACAAGCAAAATCTCGGGCTCGGGTCGGGTTCAGATACAAAAAAAGAATTCCTGCCGAGTTCGGGTTGGGCTTGGCTACTATGCTCCTGCCTCGGATCTGGTTTGGATAAAAATTCTTGGCCCAGTCTGCATTCTACCTAATATAGTGTTTAGGGGGCATTACTTATGCTAATAACAAATGCTAAGGCACAGCCCCCAGTTTACAAACAGTCAGATTCATCATTCAGCGCACTGTAATTAAGAGCAGATTTGGATAGTTAAGTCTAGGTTAGGATCCACAATTTTCTTTTGTAACCATCATTTTTGGTTGCATGTAAATGGTACCTTAAAGCTACTGTCCACCTACATCATGTACAGTGGATACAACAGAATATGATGGAGAAGAGCATGCCATCTGCTGATGCTGTAAATTCACCAAAATGAAATTGGTGGTAAATCATTCCACATAGGAAATGACCAATCCAAATTAATGACCTGTTCAACACCAGCAGAAAATGTGTGCTTCTCTCTTAGGTCATGGCATTGACACCATTTGCTGCATGTCATCCCTTCCCTGCCTTTCCTGTCTCTCTCTCTCTACTGCTGCTGTCAAATAAAGTAGAAAAGCCAAAGAAATATTTTTTTCCTAAAATCTGAAATACTTGTCCTGCGGGGTGACCAGATGAGAATGAGTGAAATTTGGGACAGGGGAGCTGGGGGTGAACATGGTCACATGTTCACAGTGGGCTTGGCATTCAGTACATTACATTAAGTAACAGTAAAACACATGAAAGTCAAAATTCAGCACTAAAATGTATTATTTTTGTTCATGATCATGAAGTCTACAGTGTAATTGGGAAAAAGAAATGCAATGACTGTTTTGTAAGTAGCAGTGTGAAAATCATTATCCGTTACATAAAATTCATTTTTTAAATTCATTTTATCGGTGTGGTCCCTGTTACGCCTGCCTGTGCGATGCACGGCACTCTTTCTGTGGCTGCCTGCTGTCTTCATCACAAAAAGTATACATCTGCCTGTCCTCTGTGAGAAATGCCAAATTCTCAACAGCAGACTTTGCAAAATGTTTTGTTTGGGTCTTGTGAGGTACTTATTTTTTTTTTTTTTTTTTTTTTTTGCTTTTTGGCTGGATGTTGACCAGGTCTCGGGACACCGGGCTCCATGTCAGTGATGAATGGTGTAATTTCCTCCTCCTCCTTCCTCCTTAAATGTTTTAATTAAACAATGTCATAGCTATGTGTTGCTGCTGTGCGTAGCTCACTTCACAGCACTACTGTACACTGCTAATATAAAACTAAAACAGCCACAATGCATGTAGGCTATGGACTTTGCAGAGCACATATGCGGACAATAGAGTGCGAATTGGGCCCCATACTTTTGTCTTACCCAACCCGTGATGGGAGCATAGTAACTGAACCTGACCCGAACCTGTCAAGCAATTTTTTTGTGTCCAAACCCGACCCAAACTCAAGATTTTGCTTGTCTTCCATCACTAGGTTACATTTTACCACCTGAAATAGCCTACGTGTTGCCTTCAGCGTTGTCACGTAAACTCCAGCACCATACAGGAAGTTGCCCAGAACAGACAGTAGGTCCATCATTTTTCATTAAAACACGTGACCAAACCCGACCCAAACCCAGCCAGAATTTCCAAATTTTAGTTCAAACCTGGCCTGACCCGTCTGGTCCCAATGGGCTCAGGCTGGGTATCCATGCTCTCGTGGGAAACACCGAAATAATGTTTCACAATGTTTTATTAGGCCGGGGTAGGAAATCATGTACCATGGAGGGCAGAGAGTCTGTAGGCTTTCATTCCAACCAAAAACTCCATCATGTCATTTCACTGATGAGCTCCTCCTCTCTGCTTTAAGGTGAGGTCATCAGTGAAATCGCTTGGTGGAGTTTTTGGGTGGAATGAAAGCCTGCAGACTCTCTGCCCTCCATGGTACATGATTTCCTACACCTGTATTAAGCTATAACTAATCAATCTGGGATTCAGTCTAATCTATTTGTGATCCAGGACAACTGCTCATAATTTGGGACTGTCTCAAATTTTTAGGGACATCCGGTCAGCCTGTTGTCAGAGACTGTTAGACTACCTCCCATGTGTTGTGCAGCTGTAATTACAAAAGCAGAGATAAAAGATGAGAAGGTGGATGGGCCTTACCTTGGAACAACAGGTGACGTCGTGCCTAGTTGGTGGGTGAAGCTTGAGCTAGAAGTATGAGTGGTGTGGTTGGTGTCACTGTTGCCCTGCAGGGCCGTGCTTAAAGGCAAATCCATTGATGAAGTACAAAAAAGATGAAACGAAATTCATCCCTCCATTCACACACACATCTGCTCAGATCAGGCTAACTTTTGTTTAAATATGAATGCAGAGTGACTTGTGTTGACATTTAGAAACAGTATCTGTGATGGACACTGTGTAATGTCTGTCCTTGCAGCAGATCCAAACTGGCAACTGGCCATACATCTTTGTATCTCATCGTTATGGACCTTGCAGTGTTAACGCGAGTGGTCTTTTATTAATGAGCATGTTTCTACAGGCCAGTTGTCAAAAAGGTGGCAAATAACCTAATCTCCTCACCTCTACCTACAAGAGCTCACTGCTGCCATGAATCTAAAAGAACACGACACAAAAATGCTAATCAAAATCCAACAGCATTAACTTACTTTTTTTTTGTTTGTTTGGGCAAAGATTACTTTAAACCTCTTCAGATAACACCATGTTATATTTAGTCACTTTGTGGTTGTGAGATTTTCATTTTTATTTACAGCTAAATGGTATAGCACATATCTATGTGTAGTGTACTAACTGCGGCATTAATCTATAGAAAGCAATGTAATGTAATAATTCAGTACACTTATATGTGGGCAGTGTTGTTACAGGATATGAATGTTCACCTAGGTTGGGGTTAAAATGATCTACAACCCCAGCGATTGTGGGTTTCTGTTGATGTTACTACCAGCAAAGGTTCATGAAAATAATCAATCAATCAAAATATTGAAAATAATCTTACTTACAGATATTCTGTTTATTTCTAGGCCCTAATGCAGAGATGGCTAACTTACCCTTAAGTTTTGTTGTTGTTGTTGTTGTTGTTGTTGTTGTTGTCATGGCGTTGAGATTTGGCTGGAATATACAGGTGCACATCTTGTTTTTCCTATCTTTGTCACTGTCCCTAAATTAGCATATCGCCCTGTAATTTCTCTGTGATCAGGCCTGTTTTTTATGCCTCCCCTCTGCATGTCAACATTTCACTCACCAATCACACCACACGGATTATTAAGGACATACAAACAAACAAACAAACAAACAAAGGATGCCTCTTGATCAGATCCGTTTCATAGATTGTTTGGGTAGGCCCCTTTGTTTTTCCTGCTGTCAACTTTGGTCCCTTGAACGCCACAGCTCTCCACAGGTTTCCTCCGAGAAGACACAGGCTTCATGTCGACAGAGCCATCGGCAGCCTCGGTGTGTCGGTCGCCGCCTGCGTGCGTCGCTCAGTCTCGGTGTTTAAATGCCCCCAGTGTCAGAGAGGCTGAGCCGGAGGAGAGCAGCGCCTTTGTCTCCGGCTCCTCCACGCAGCTGGAGCCAAGCAGCAGAATCAGCGTGGCAGCAAAACGCAGCTCCCATCCT